>JADRCD010204757.1:14072-37189 GCA_019843815.1 Montemys delectorum | reverse complement strand
CCTCCTCCTCCTCCTCCTCCTCCTCCTCCTCCTCCTCCTCCTTCTTCCTCTCTCTCTCTCTCTCTCTCTCTCTCTCTCTCTCTCTCTCTCTCTCTCTCTCTCTCACACACACACACACACACACACTTTCCTTAGAACAGGACAGAATTGAAGATAGAACCACACGCTGCCATCCCACTGGAACCCCTTTCTCCAGGTGAGTGTTAACATGGACATTATTTCTTCTGGGACAGCCTTTGAGCCATCTGAGAGTTTATGTGCTTGTACCATTGTTCTACTCACAGGCCCCAATGCCACCTTGTGAGTGCACTGCTGAAGTGCTAATGTCTGTCCACGGTCCCTCCCATCCCCCACCAACAATGGGAACTCACCCTTTAGCTCAGTAGACCATTAGAATCGTCCTTTAAAAAAGAATCAGATGGCCTCAGTCACTCACAAGGGAACACCCAAGCCTTCCTTTTAAATCTTAGAAGAACTCCTTCATCGTAACTATGGTAAATACAAGCTTCTCTTGGCAAGCCTTTTTGATCCACCAGGCTGGTTCGGCAACACCTGTGGCCATGTCCCAACATGCTGGTCATTTCTCCAATCTCCATATACCAGCTTACCTCTGGTTATTTATTTCCTCTTTCCTTTTAATACTTGCACTTCCTGAGGGCAAGGACTGCATCTCACCCCCGCCCCCGTGAGAGAGCTTCTCTAACATCCTCTGCAGTGACTGCTGCATTTAAGAGAGTCACTGTAAATATTTGCTCAATGGATGGATGTATGATTGAACACATATCTGAGTGCTCTGAACCCTTCTGCATAGTTTGTCTTAAAGATCAGCAGAGATTGCTTTTGGACTCTGGCACTCCTTGTTAAGGGCCTATAGGAACAATGGACAAAGCCTGATCAGCAGAGTCCAGCATTCCTCCACCTCTTGATGAAGACACATCAATCCTCCGTCCCCCGAGCCCCCCAGAATAGTTGTAGTTTTAAGATTAATCTTAACTCTGTTTGTAGCCTATAAAACAAAACTAATTGCAAAATTCAGAGCTTCAGAGCATTTTTAGGTAGCTAGATGGGGAAGCATTGAAATAAATACAAACATTTAGATAAAACAACCATTTTAATAGTATTAACTCTACCAATTAATGATAATGGAAGAGCCGTCCAATTAGCTAAATCGCTAATAGTTTTATCAAGCAGAGGTTGGTAATTTAAAGCAAACAAATTCTTTCTAATTTTATCCACTTGCACACACAAGATATTTAAAGGATAACAGGGGACCCAATAAAGAATGCTTCTCAGTAAGAGCTATATTTAAGCCTCCTAATGGCTATAGCACAGGGTTACCCCAATTAGTCAGAAAACCCAAGCAGTCAGTAAATTCTTTTGAGCCTCGGCAATTTGGGGGTAAAAAAATAATTGAGATACAACAAAGGTGCTGCTTGCCACCATTAGTGTTATTATTGACGTTTATTTGGAGGTGGTGAATGTTGTGAGCCGGTGAGAGTGTCCGTGACTCATCCAACTAGTCATTGTATGTGTCTCTGTTCACATTAAGTTTCATACCTGAGTGTTCCTAGGTGGCTTCCATGAAGATAACTCCAGAGAACCCAGTTCCTTAGGGCAGAAAGCTCAGGAGAAGTTGCCCACCCAGTGCCACGACATCATGGTAACTTTACTTGTCAAACCTCCATGGAGAATTCGGGCATGTAACTGGACAATTCAAGAAAATCCATTTAGGATGAGAGTGGTACTAACATTTCTCATAATCCCTCGTGTTTTTCTCAAGAGTTTCGAAAATGTCTCTACTGATGAATACAGACCTGGCCAGTTAAGGACAGATGATAGATGTCACACTTGCCCTGAAGTAAGAGCAGCTCAGCTTGGGGATTGGCAACACCGTGGGCTGTAAGAACATTCTACCAATCCACTCCAACAGAGAAGGGGTGAGTACAAGGTTGCCTTAAGAGTTTCAGATGTGCCAGGCAGTGGTGGCGCACGCCTTTAATCCCAGCACTTGGGAGGCAGGCGGATTTCTGAGTTCAAGGCCAGCCTGGTCTACAGAGTGAGTTCCAAGACAGCCAGGGCTACACAGAGAAACCCTGTCTTGAAAAAACAAAACAAAACAAACAAACACACAAACAAAAAGTTTCAGAATTGAGGATGTGGCTCAGCTATTAAAGGAGGATGTTTGGATCTCTAACACTCATGTAAAAGCCCCCGTCACCCCAAGCGTTGAGGACAAGGAGATGGCCAAGGCTTGCTGGCTTGTGTGCTTGCTGGCTTGTGTTCTAGGTTCAGGAAGAGATGATGAAGACTATTGTCAGCTTGGCAGAATCTAGAATCACCTAGCAGTATGTCCACAGGGCATGCCTGGGATGGGGTCGGGCTATCTCATGTACATTAGTTGAAGACCCTCCCAATTTGGGCATCAATGTTCTCCATGTGGCATCCTGAGCTGTGTAGAATGGAGGAAGCCAGGTGAGTTCTGACCTTCCCTCCTCCTCCTCCTCCTCCTCCTCCTCCTCCTCCTCCTCCTCCTCCTCCTTCTTCTTCTTCTTCTAAGATTTATTTATTTATTATTATAAATGAATTAGATGTCTTCAGACACACCAGAAGAGGGGGTCACATTTCATTACAGATGGTTTTGAGCCACTACGTGGTTGCTGGGATTTGAACTCACGACCTTCAGAAGAGCACTCAGTGCTCTTACCGGCTGATCCATTTCACTAGCCCCTAGCCTCTGCCTTCTGATTGTGGGTGCAATGTTACCAGCAGCCTTAAGCTTCTGGCTTTCTGACTTCTCGGCTTTCGTGATGAACTGAACCCTCCCACTGTGAGTCAGAGTAAAAGTCCTCTCTCCCTTAAGTTGGTCAGTGTACTGGCTAGTTTTGTGTGTCAACTTGACACAGGCTGGAGTTATCACAGAGAAGTGAGCTTCAGTTGGGGAAATGCCTCCATGAGATCCAGCTGTGGGGCATTTTCTCAATTAGTGATCAAAGGGGTAGTGCCATCCCTGGGCTGGAAGTCTTGGGTTCTATAAGAGAGCAGGCTGAGCAAGCCAGGAGAAGCAAGCCAGCAAGGAACAACTCTCCATGGCCTCTGCGTCAGCTCCTGCTTCCTGACCTGCTTGAGTTCTAGTCCTGACTTCCTCTGGTGATCAACAGCCATGTGGAAGTAAACTGAATAAACCCTTTCCTCCCCAACTTGCTTCTTGGTCATGATGTTTGTGCAGGAATAGAAACCCTGACTAAGACAGTCAGGCAGAGAAGTTTGTCAAACTAGTAGGAAAAAAGTAACCCAAGACTCTCTGGTCAACTTATCCATATGCACATACGTGAACACACACACACACACACACACACACACACACACACACACATTTCAGAATCGAAGATTCTATCTATCTCATGATACGATACACCAAGTGAGCACTGAGCTCAGAGGGAGATGAATAAGCTTTAAAGGATGAAGGACAAGAGAAGAACCTCAGATTTGACTAGAGCATCAGGAAATGGTCTTCGGCTAGAAGAACTACTATTTATTGTGCCACTTACTATGAGCAAGCACTGTGCTAACACTGTTATAACGTTAGGTTATTAGCCTTCCATCAGTAGAGTTGCTAGTGTGTACAGAGAGGTTACTGAGTCTTATAGGTGAAATGGGTGGCCCATTGCTGCTAGCCCTGAGGCTCAGGCTCAATGACTGTCTTCCTACAGCTGCCTCATTCTTTACCAGGGCAGTACTCTCTCATCCTGGGTCCCCAGTCTGTCAGTGTCTGGATGGTGATGGTCTCTGTGTGTTCCAGTGTTACAGAGAGCAGACACCAGAGGATAGCCCTGTGAGGTAAATAAGGAACAAGTGGGCCCAGCTGGGCATTTGCATCAAAATGCCCTGCCAGAGTTGTCAGCATCTCTGGCAGTGTGCCCAGGCTCTGCCCTGCAAGATGCCTTTGGTTTTCATTTTATTAGCTTTGCCACATAAAAATGGGCCTGTGGCTGGCCTCAAAGTCCCAGCCCTACCCCTGTCCTAACAGAGGAGAACCGGGACGCTGTTGTGGAGGAAAGGGAATTGACGGTGCCAGCATTTTGGGGTTTGTTTGTTTTGTTTTGTGTTGGGTTTTGTTTTTGTTTTTTTCTAGACAGGGTTTCTCTGTGTAGTCCTGGCTCTCCTAGAACTCACTCTGTAGACCAGGCTGGCCTCAAACTTAGAAATCTGCCTGCCTCTGCGTCCTAAGGGCTGGGATTAAAGGCATGTGCCAGCACTGCCGGCTGGTGCCAGCGTTGTTTTGTTATCAAATATTCTATATTGATCTAGGCATGCTAATATGCACCTGTAACCCAAGCACTCAGGAGGTTGAGGCAGGAGGATTACCACAAGTTCCAAGATTATCCTTGGCTACGTACCGAGTCTCCATCTAAATAAAGAAAAGAAAAAAAAAAAAATGAAAAGAAAAAAATAGGCAAACCAGAAGAACCCTTTCCACTCAACCATTAAAGGCTTTTTCAAGTCTATCTGTGGATTCAGATCTCAACAGAGAAAAACCTTTGGATAAAAGGTCTCAGTGATTTGACTCATTGGGGACCGGGGTTCATCAAGAGATGAGAGCCATGTTGAATTTAGAGACTCCAGTGTAAAGCAGCCTGGAGGCTGAGAGCAGGATGGGCTATCAGAACATCTAACCTTACCCACCAGGTGAGCCAGGCCTGATGGATGTTAGCAGGCCATCTCAATGTCTCTCCTTGTCATTCTCTGCTGTTTGCTTTAGAGTACTATGAATATGTTCCTTCCAAGACAGCAACTGTGGAAGCCCGGGCTTTCGATGGCCCTGAGGCTCAGACCTCATGGTGGAGGAGAAAAGTGTCTTGCAGGCTAAAGGGACTCACTGAGCAGAGTCCCCTTCCTGGTTGTGGTTCTGCAGAACCTGGAGAGCACACTAGCACAGGTAGTCTTTTCCTTAGCAGGATTGGTGACTTAATTTGAGGAAGAATGAAGAAATAAGATCGTAAGCAAATAAAGCTAGTGGGAATGCAGCAACCAAGAGCTGACCCTTCGGTCTCAGTTCTGCTCACAGCCAAGTGTGGGGGAACCCTGGCCAGGAGTCAGGGTCTTCAGACTTGATTCTGTCTTGGCCTCTGTGGGAGACCATTTTTCCTGGGAAACAGACTCTATATGAAGGTTACTGTGCAAGGATCTCCTCTGGGGTGGGGGGGGATGCAATTTTAGCACCTATGAGATCAAAGGTCAAAGAATAGAAAACGAAAGTGAATTGGGGTTTTGCTTTCATGTGGGCCTTGGCAGACGCCCCTGGGACCTCTGCAGCGAGGGTGTCCCTTCTTAAATGACTCAAGTTGTGGCAAGTGGGACAGGCCTTTGAGTCATGCATTGCATGGGTCAGTTACTACAGTAGTTTGTTTGCTCCATCAAGAGGTACTATGATCTCAGACAAAGACATTCCTTTCTGTATACTTATTCACAGGTCCTTACACACAGGAAGGGATGGAGGGACTTACAATAACCTTTCAGCTGCATTTGACACAATTGGGAAAATAAATGTCTTATGGAAGGAAATAGGGATCTGGGCAGTAAACCATAACATCTACCATTGCTATCCACCATAGCACGAGTAAGCTGCGTAAGCTGCTTTGCTTTCTTGGTCCTGACTATTCTTGAACAGTAATTTCAATGAATATTTATGATGCATACTTTGTACATACTGTTTTTATTGCATAGAATATCATCCCCTTACTCAGAATACTTGATAAGTTAATTTATCAAAATCTGATGAAATGTCAGCTCCTTTAAGGAGTCATCCTGAACTACCAGGCACAACTGATGCGCTATCTTGTCTCTAGATCTGAATCATCAAAGCATTTTATGATCCTCTCCAAGGACTTATCTCACTGTGTTAAACTTACTATCGGCAAGGATCCCTGTCTTATTTATAGTATTTTTTTCTTTTCTTCCTCAGTATGACATTTTTGTGAAAAAGTCATTATTGAAAGAACATTTGTCTGATATTAGCATAGTAACCCTTTATTTTGGTGTTTTTAAAAATTCACCATGCAGTATATCTATATATTATACTTTAGTCATATCTCCTGTAGTGGACATTTAATTCAGCGTAAGTTTTTAAACTCTATGCTGATTATTGTGTTTTAACTATAGTATTTAAGCCATTTATACTTAATGTAATTACAGTTATATGTTTTTTAAAAGTTAGTTATCTTATTTCATGCCTTTTTCTTAGCATATGTAATCATGCATAATAATGGGCTTCATTATGCTATTTTCATACATATGTGAGCTGTATTTTTATCATGTTTAGCACCCATTACTCTCTCTTGTTACCCTTCTGATGATCTCTTTTCTCTTCTCATCTAGTCTTCAACTTTCATTTGCTTATCTATCATCTACTACCTATGTGTCTTTGTTTCTATGTATCCATTCTTTTTTGATGATCTAGTGAGTTACATTAGGTTTGTTTACAGGATCCTAGATGAAAGACTGTTTGCTAGGGTATGGACTCCTTACCAGCAACTATACCACTGAACAAAATCTGTCTCCTTTAGTAACCATTAAATACCTGTAAATACTCATGGAGAGGTGTGGCCTTGTGGATCCCTTTGCAGTAGCTCCATTGTCTGCTTATTGGTCCTGATGGGTTAGAGACTCAGAGGCCTGTCTGCCTCTCTTGACATGGTGTTGACAGGTCTTGTGTCGATACTCTCTACTGCTGTGGTATCAAGAGTGTAACCGGTGTTGTGTTCTAATGGTGGCATGTTACCTTACTTTGCTCCTTCCTTTAGCTGTTTTTCATTTTCTGCCATATTTCCTGAACTTTAGATACGGTCATATAGAAGTCTTATCTATGCAAGAGTATTTCATAATCTCTCCTTAGTTTTGGTACTTTGACTAGCTATGAGTCTCTGCATTTACCACTGCTCATTGCAAACATGCTTTTCTCAAAAAAACCTAATGATAGCAATAATCTATGTGTATAAACATAAGTATTTAGGCTGGAACTTGGTGGGCACAATATGTCCTTGTAGCAAAATGGTAGCAGTATCAACATGTTTTGATCCACCAGCTCTGCTGCTTTTTCTCCCAGGCTTTTCTGGACTAATTTCTTTCTAATACCCTCTATTTTCTTCTCTCTATTAGTTTATTAATTACATACTCTTTTCTATTCCTCTAGTATTTACCCTAGAGATTATAGCATCCCACCCTTTGCTTAATGAACTCAAGGGCTAATCAGTCCTACTTACTTTCGTATAGAATGAATACCTCAGAATACTCTTGCTGCATTTCCTCTTCCAATACTCTAACCCCTAACTTGCACTTGGTGACACGTTGCTACCATGGACTTAGTGCTGTGTAATTTAGAACTCTGCAGGAGTTCATGGTATAGCTTTTAACATCTATATTTATGCTTATCCATGTATTTTACATTTTAAGTTGGTAATCAGTGATGTGTTAGAACGGGTCACATCAGGACATACCACACACTAGGCCCAAACAGTTCCACACGTAAGAGGTTTAATTGAGAGGGAGGGAGGGGGCAGTAGCAGAGAGAGAAGAGGGAGAGAGAGAGAACAAGGGAGGAGTGTTCCATATATATATATATATATATATATATATATATATATATATATATGTACGTGTAAAGATTTGAGGGCTGATGTAGTGGCTGCAGGTAAAGTTGGGAGGTGAGCCCAGTGGATTCTGGGGATATGGTGTCTGTTGCTCTGGGAACAAGTCTGTGAGGCTCACCCATGTGTCCTCCCTACATGTGTGATTTTGGCTGTAAACTGTTTCAGATTTTATTTCTCTGTATAAATGTTCTATTTTCCATTTTCCTTGGAAGGATGTTGTGGGAGTAGAATTTCATGATATCTTGTGTTTTCATAAGAACACTATAGATATGTTCCCATTTCCTTTTGTTTTCACTTTTGTGCTTCATAAATTAATTGCTGCTTGAAGAAGTAAACATTTTTCTTTAGCTATTTTTAACATTTAACTTTTTTTTTTCAGTTTTCTGTATCATCACAATATGTCTAGTGTGGTCCACATTTCCTCTTCTGTTCCCACCCTCCCTTCAAGTTTTCTTCTGTTGCTTTGGGACACTCATAACACTGAACTGGTTAATTTTTAGTTATTTTAGCCCTGGCAATGTACATATTTTCTTTGCCCCATTTCTTTCTCTTTGTTTCTAAATCTACAGTTAAACGCACCTTAGATTTCATCCTGCATCCTCTGTCTTTTGTCTTCTTTGCTATTTCTGTCTCTTTTTCACTAAATTACAGAAAATTTGTTCATACTAATTTTTCTGTTCAATATTTCTTTCTTTAACTGTTTATTTTGATTAAACTCATTTAATCAGTTTTCATTATGTTTTTTTTCTCTTGGAAATGCTATTACTTTTTCCCACTCAAGTTTCTTCTTGAAAATTTTAGGCTTTTTTTTTTTTTTTGATTTGATAAATATAATTGTCTTACAGTTGATATTTGACAAGGCCAAGAAATGAAATTTTATCTATCTCCTGTACTGTGCTGTCTTATTGTATGGAATGGTTCATGTTCATGGTATTTCCTATGAATATCCTTTCCTTTGTGTGTCACATACACACTTGAGAAATTAGTTTTAGAGAGACTGTGAGACCCAAGATGGCACTGTCTCCTATAAAAGCATATTTTATTAGATATCATCTTCATTATTTACATGTCATATGATATCTCCTTTCCCAGTTCCCCGTCCCCCCGAAAAAAAAAAAACAACAAAAAAATCAAAACAAAAACCAACAACAAGAACAAACCCCTGTTCCCTTCCCCTGCTCGCCACCCCACCCTCTCCTGCTTCCTGGCCCTGGCATTCCCCTACACTGGGGCATAGAACCTTCACAGGGCCAAGGGCCTCTTCTCCCATTGATGACCAACTTGGCCATCCTCTACTATACACATGCTGCTGGAGCCATGGGTCCCACCATGTGTGCTCTTTGGCTGGGGGTTTAGTCCCTGAGTTTCTTCTAGGCGTCTGGAGAGCCACCAGTGTAGGACTGTCCTAATGCAGGCATCTAGGGATTCCTAAGAGCTGGTGTATAGGAGCTGCTTGCGTACCTCTCAAAGGGTGGATTACTTCCCCTTATCCCCACCCTGTGGTGGAAACTTGCTAGACTCTACCTTAAACTGAAGGTGCTCCATCTGAAGACTGACCCTCAGTGGACCTTGAACTTTCAGTCTTATTCCCTGGGTTCTCCAAGCAAATACAGTTTCACAACTTTTCCTTCAAGATTAAGGAAATGACCAATTAAGGAAAAAGAGATTTGGGCACTGGACTTCCATTTTTCTTGCAGATTTTAATTATTTTTATTGATGTGTCTGTATGAATATATGTCACATGTGTGTAGGTGCCTAAGGAAGATGGAAAAGGATGCTGGAGCTGGAATTAGAGATGGTTGCCAGCTAATGGCTGTAGGTGTGGGTGATTCAGGTCCTGTGGAAGAACAGCAGACACTCTCACTCTCTCCATCCCAAGTATACATTTGATTTTAGCATGCACATGTTTTAAGGTATTACATCAAAGCATAAAAAGCACAGGAGCTGAGCATGGCAGTATACACCTTTAGATCTTGCAATTAAGAGGCAGATGCAGGTTGATCTCTGTGACTGCCAGGTAAGCCAGGGCTCCACAGTGAGACCCCATCTCATTAAAAAAAAATATAGTGCAGGTGAAGTAGAATACTAAAATGCCTTTTATACTAGTGTCCAGGTGACCAGAGCTGTGGTTCGATTTTGTTTTCTTCTTTTCTTTTCTTTATTGATGATGATGATGATGATGATGATGATGATGATGATGATGATGGTGGTGGTGATGTATAATGTATCTGTACACGTAGCAGTTGGATGACATCTTTCAGAACTGCTTCTCTTACCCTACCATGAGTTCCAGGGACTGAACTGAAGTTATCAGCCTTGCAAGGCAAGCACTTTTACCAACTGAGTCTTCTTGTTGGCCTTGGCCTTAGTTTTGTTTTTACAGAATCCTAGAACCCTTTGAGAATTCGGCGCTCTCTTCTGTGCCATGAGAACACTGACCTGGATGGTTTTCAAGGTTGGTTTCCACTTTGTTTTTATACTTATTTATTTCTTTGTCTTTGCAGTGCTGGAGATCAAACCCAGGGTCTCGTACCTGTCAGGCAAGTGTTCCATCCTCAGCTCCTCTTTCAATGTTATAGTTTCTGAATTCCATTGGTTAGCACAGAGAGACCTCCATTGCAGAAGCGTCTCTTTCTGTCAGGTAGAGATAACTTGGCAATCAAAGTATTAAGGAGAAAGCAGCGGATGCTACCACTGAGTTTGGGGCTCCACCAAGGACTGCGCTGTCCTTCACTAAAACAATAAACTCAGATCATTGGTCTGTTTGGCCTCACAGTTGGAAACTGGGATTTTTAATATAACCTCACATTTGAAATATTTCAGTCCTGTTTTTCTTGAGCGTTGGGTAGGCCTTGATTCTGACAGACTAACCAAATCTCATTACACCCTATTTGCTGTCCAATGCAAACTGATTTCCTAAGTGTTTCCACATTTTTTTTTTTGCTCCCATAGAGCTCAGTGGCTAGATCAGTTAATTATATGGACTCTACATACCATCTCATCTGCTTGGCTGGTCATCTCAGTTAGTCATAACAGCATCCACCTCGTGACTGTGACCCTAAAATCTAAGGAGAGAAAAAGAGAGAAGAATTATGTAAATCTAAACAGTGTTCAGACTAACAGTCTTTTTAATTATAAAAGTAATTCATGTTTATTTTCAAAGGTTCAAGCAATAGAAGACTAATAACTGAAAATTGCTTCTCCCTAGTTCCAATTTTACTGTCAGATGTGATTATTATTATTATTATTATTATTATTATTATTATTATTATTATTTCATTTTATACACACACACACACACACACACACACACACACACACCCTCGTAGGTACATGCCCATACATTTACTGTTTGCTTTCATAGTAATGGAAATCACACCTGACTTTCCTTTGTTTAATCTCGTCTTATGCTTAGCAGTATGCTGGTCATGGGGTACACATAACACTGCTTTCTGTAACCTACCCAGCTACACAGATATACCATACACGCTTTCATACTTTCTTACATACTTTCTCAGTGATGGATATTCAGAGTGAATTTCCATGCATGTGCTAGAAAATGCTGGTTCACGGTGAACTTGCATGTTTACCTGGAGGTTCAGTATTTTCCTAGAGTCAGGGTTTACAGTTATCTGATAGTTGCTACAAGCCAGGCTCCATCATAAGGACTTTATAAATATCATTCCTGTGACACCCCTCAAGGTACAGATGCTGTTCGTATCTCCGTTCTTTTCATGATAAACTCAGAGGTCTAAGCAACTTTCTTACAGTCTCGTGGTTGCAAATGGGAAGGTCAGAACCAGATCACAAGCTTTCTGAGTCTGGTGTGTGTAGGTGGCTCGTGACACTTTGGAATTCTGTTAGCTTCTGCTTCCAACAGTTATCCTCCAAAATGTTTGTAACAGTTCACACTTCCACAACCTATAGTTTAGAACTGAGCCATTTTTTATATAAATTCTTGTATTCTTACTTTTTTTTTTGCTCATTTGATAAGAATTAGTATCATTCGTATTTTAATTTACTGACACTGGTATTCCACTTATCAGAGCAGCGAGGGCCACAGGACTCCCTCTGAAGTGCTGACCGCCTGGTGTGTACGCGGCTTCCCTGTGGGCGCACAGTTTTCCTCTGAGGTCAACAATTTTTCTCTCTTTTGAGCTAAACTTCTCACAGAGGTCAGGGGTAAGCTGAAGACTTTGTAGAATTTGAGCCTAAACATTTTGTAAGCAAGCCAGGGACACAGTGAGTACACGAGTGGGTTTACCCAGAACAGTTAGGAAACGCAAAACATGTTTCCACTCTGAGGGATAGTGGGAAGCTCTAATCTAACAAGCAGGAACTCAGGTTCAGTTAAGTTCATGTCTAGCACATTCTTCACGGATGCCCAACAGGCACACGCTTTGTCAATGGGAGTTATTTTCAATCTCATTAATGTTTTGTTTGGCAAAAATCATGTCTTTGAATACTTTCCTATTAACCATCTATGGCTTTTCATTCTGCCAGTTATCACCGGTGTGCAGTGACTGTGTAGATACAGAGCCAGACTTCCGCCTGTACTCAGTTTTAACCTATTTTTTGAAGTGTAATTTGAGAAACAGTGAGACTCCATTCACAACCAAATTTCACATCTTTGATACTACAGGGGGTGAAAAATATGAACTCAATGGAGTCCGTTTGTCTCTTGTGTTTTTTCAGAGATTATAAGTGCAGAGCCAACGTAACTAACTGTTGTCAGCACACTGCCTCTGTCTCTGTGGCTTTGTAGTTTTTTAATTACAGAGGGTATGGCTTACCTTGTGTGCTGGCTAATTTTATGTCAACTTGATACAGGCTAGAGTTATCTGAGAAGAGGAAACCTCAATTTAGAAAATACCTCTGTAAGACTGGGCTGTAGGCAAGCCTGTAGGGCTTTTTCCTTATTAGTGATTGATGGGGAGGGCCCAGCTCGTTGTGGGTGGGGTCACCCCTGGGCAGGTGGGTCTGGGTTCTGTAAGAAAGCAGTCTAATCAAGCCATGAGGAGCAAGCCAATAAGCAGTACCCTTCCATGGTCTCTGTATTAGCTCCTGTCTCCAGATTCTCGCCATCTTTGAGTTCCTGTCCTGCCTTCCTTCAGTGATGTACTGTGGCAGCATAAGCTAAACAAACCTTTTCCTCTCCTTTCGGTCATGGTATTCCATTATAGCAACAATAACCTAAACTAAGACAGTAACTGGAACAAAAATTGGACAGAAATCAGCATGGTGGGATATTTCTGTGACAGAGCTGATCATGTTGTTTTGGGGAGGGCTGTGGAAGGAATTTGGAGCTTTGGGCTACAAAAGTCATTGAATGTTAAGAGCTCCCAGGGTGTTTTGTAGGAGCTTAGACAGTAAGGCAGATGATGGAAGCCTGGCTGGTGAAGTGTCAGAGGGGAGCAAAGACTCTACTGGCTATTGGTATTGGAGAATCTGTGGGTATCTGGTCAGCTGGAGTTGAAGAATTAGCTGCAATTAACACGAGACCAGAACCATTTGTTTTGTTGGCACAATGGATGCCGGTCATCTGAGGCTGAAGAATCAGCTGTGATTAAGAAAAGACCAGCATCATTGAGGTGAAATCTTATGGGGAGTGTCGGCACGTGCAAATTGTGTTCAGAGCTGGTCAAGCTTGTACCTTGTGCTGGCAGCCACACTTTATCATGTCTGCCATGGTTTTGAAGCCGCGAAAGGCTCATGGAGAGAAACTGAGGCCTGACACTCTGAGAGGCCATTGGTGAAGGGTCAACCTCAGCGGCAGTTGAAGCCCCAGGGTAGAAGGGATTCATGGAGAAAAGTTGCGACTTTGTACCACGTAGAGAACCCGGGAGAGGCTATTGGTGAGTGTGCAGCCTAGTTGCAGTGGAAGACCCCAGCATTTTGGAGATGCTAGTACTATTTGAGGACCACCAAGAACAGCAGCCACTGTGGAGTGGTGCCAGCTAGAGTGTGGAAGACAAGCTGTGTGAGCTGCAGAGGGTAGAGCTGGAAAAGTGACCCAAGCCCTAGGGAGGATCCCAGAAGATCTGAGTAAATCTCAGATATTGGACGTTGAATTATTTACACTGATGAAGTGTTTTTGTTTTGCTTAGATTGTGACTGTATCCTGGTTTTTTTTTTTTTTTTGAACTCACTCTGTAGACCAGGCTGGCCCCGAACTCAGAAATCCACCTGCCTCTGCCTCCCAAGTGCTGGGATTAAAGGCGTGCGGCACCACTGCCCGGCTGTATCCTGGTTCTTTCCTCTAGAAGTAAGAAAATACTTAGCTTATTTTTGGTTTTCTTTTATTTGATTCAACTGTGAGCCCACAGTTGAAAGACTAATTTTTAAAAGAGATTTTGGATTTTTACAGAGACTGAATGTTTAAAGTGTTTTCGCTGGTAAAGACTGGGAATTTTAAGTTTGCAATATTGCTTTATATTTGTGATATTTATTAGTCTGAAATTTGGGGAATGGATCTAAAAAAATGAAAAGTTATATCTTAAAAAAGTGTTGCGAGTGAAGCTGTCAAAGGATCAATTTTGCTGGCTAATTTAATGTCAACTTGACACAGGCTGGAGTCATCTGAGAGTGGAGAACACCAATTGAGAAAATGTCTTCATCAGACCAGGCTCTAGGGAAAACTGTAATGTATTTTCTTAATTAGTGAGTGATGTAGGAGGACCCAGCCTACTGTGGGTGTGGCTATCACTGGCCTGGTGGTTCTGGATTCTTTAAGAAAGAGCAAGCCGTGAAGAGCGAGCCAATACATAGCACCCCTTTGTGGCCTCTGCATTGGCTCCTGCCTCCACAGTCTCGCCCTGTTGGAGTTCCTGTCCCGACTTCCTTCAGTGATGGACTATGATGTAGACGTGTAAGCCAAACAAACCCTTCTGTCTCCAGCTTGCTTTTGGTCCTAGTATTTCATCGTAGCAATAGAAACCCAAACTAGGATACCTTGTGAAATTCAAATGTGAATAATGACACTTTAAGTCTTAATGGAGCCCTGCCTTGCAGAGAATTCATTGTGAGCCTGAAGGGTGTGTCTTCTGGTAGATGACGCAAACTAGTCAAAATGCCTTCCACGAAGGTGCATGGCCACTCCTGCAGGGCTGGATGAAGGTCCTCAGCCTCAGGTCTGTTCATGCCAAGGACCATGCTGGGTAGCATTGCCTCCCAGGCCGTGAGAAGGTTGTAGTTCTCCAGGGAGCATTTCACCAGACTTCAGCTTAAACACTGTTTTTACATGGCCATTGATTTCCTCTTCCAAGAACTGCCAATCCCATGGAATTAGCCATACCTGCTAGGCAACCCCCACTCCCCAGCTCAACCAGGTGGCCAGCACAAGCTCTGGGCCCCGTGGTGAGAGCAAACAACCTTTATGCATAGGAACTAGCTAGAAATTAAAGTCCCTGCCCCACACTGCATTGCTGGAGTTTGGATGCCAGCCAAAAGGTTGAGAACCTCAGCTCTACTTTAATAGATTATAAATCGTTCCTTTATTTCCCCACCCTATGCTTTTATATCCTCTTTACCCAAGTAACATTTCCTGCCATGCATCGATTCTCTGAATGCCCTATGAAACTGCCCTGGTGACATAGGCTCCTCCGACTGGTGGTGTGATGGTAAAGGTTTTACGTCAGGCTTGCGGGAGGGGGCCGATGTATAAACCCTTCACAAACTCTGTGACGTAGATACTCTGTCCAAGTAACTTTCACAACATCGCTACCTAGGGGCTAGAAGGCATCATGGACAGCTAAAGCCAGTGACAGCCGACAGGAGCAATTTATGGAGAGGTGCCAATAATTCTGAAGGTATTGGCTTCAGAGCAGCCGAGCAATGCTTTCTTCCTCATTTTCCTTTGCTTAAAATTTAGCAGTTTCAATTGAGTTAGTACTTGAGGCTATTTGTTGACTCATAGACGATTCTTGGTTTCGAAGGTGACTCAGACACTCCACGGATAGCCTTTGAGATTTCCGAAAATGTTTTAAATTGGCTCATTTGAAGTGACGCATATGTCCCGGATTGAAACCTAACATCAGCACTTGATGCCTTTCCTATTCCGTGAGAATGACAGCCTGGTCTTTCTAAGCTGTCACAACACGGGCCTTGTCTCCCTTGCCATCCTATTTATCCTCATTATTCTGAGTCAGCATCATTCAGAACTGTGTGGGTTTGTGAATAACTTAGCAATTATTTGTCCGTGAGCTACTACCACCAACTAACACCTATTGGGTGGCTTGAAAACACACCTTATTTCGTTGTAGCTCTGGGAGCTGGAAGTCCAAAATCAAGGTCTTGCCTGTTTGGTCTCTTCTGAGCTCTTTCCCTATACCTTGATAATAGCTCTGCCTGTGCCTCACAGGGTCTGTCCTGTCTGGTGTCTCTCTACGTATCTAGACTGCTGTCGGTCATGTGGAATAGGGCACATTCATAACCTCTTATTGACTAACTCCCTCTCAAAGATTCCATCTCCTAACACAGTTACATTCTGAGATGTTAAGGACTCAACATATGAATGGAGGGGTTACAGTTCTGTTAAATAGTAAGAAAGCTACTCTCTTCAGGCATTAATTGATTAGTTGTAGCTTTGGTGTAAGTTACACATTTGATGTGATAGATTTCGCTCATTAGAGAGTGGATTTTTCTCATCAAAGAAATAAGCTCATGTTTATGAGTTGCTGAAGATGCTGCTAACATTTCTTTCCTTGCCGCTTGCTACCTTACTGTGTGTTATGATTTGCATATGAAATGTCCATTGCAGGCTATGTATTGAGGCTATTTGTATTAATGCATTATGTAATGTATATAATGTTTCTGAGATGATGATGATGGTGATGATGATGATGATGATGATGATGATGATGATGATAATTGAGGTGAAGTCATGCTATGTTATCCAGATTGGCTTTCAAAGTCTCCTGCTTTAGCCCCTTGATTGGCTAGAAATGAGGTGTGCCACGATATGTCTATCTTGAATTTATTTACTTTATTTGATGGTTCTCTGAACAATAAGAAGGAAGCTTCAAACATGTAAAGTTTCAAAAGCCTTTGCATGTATCTGTTGGGGAGGGTATATGCCAGAGGAGCTGAGAATTTTATTTTATTTTATGGGTTGATAAATGGTGCTAGTCTTGTCAGAACTCAAGCCAGCAACCAAGAGGACCACATGTCAGCCGAAGTCCAGTATCTGTTACTTTTGTTGTTGTTGATATTGTGTCATCTCAAATCCTGTGGTGACAGAGTGAATCGTAGCACAATACATTTACTATACACTGTGGGGTTTGTTATATTACATATCACTTTTCTATAAACTTTGGGTTGCTATCAGACTTTCAAAGTTATTTTATTGTTTTTTTTATACTGAAGTTCTCTATATTGTCTTTTTTTTTTTTTCTGCCAGTCAACTCTCCTTTAGAAACCTTCAGAATAATTTCAACATGCCTCTAGGGCATATGTTCGTCTGTAATAGCATGACTAGGTGATTATTGGCGCCCAGCCTAGCACAGTGAGGCATGCCATCATTGCCCGATTACACACATCCCAGTGTGTGTCTTATTACGTAATTGTTCTTCCTAGTCAATGATGTTGCTGAAAGACGTTACGTAAGTCCAGTTCATTTCCTGGGGGATCTAAAGGGCGGAAGTGAAACTGAGTCGAGCTCAGTAGTTCTGAGAGCAGCAGTACTTTGGATGGGAAGTGGGACCACTCCCGACAGGGCATTAGATTAGACTACACTCTCTGATAGAGTTGACCTATTTTGGCCTTCTTACACAACAGCATTTTTAAAAGCCCCTTGCAGCAAGCCACAGTAGCAGCGCCTGTAGTGCGTTCCTTTGCGTTTGAGGTTCACATTTGTGATGAGGTCGACTGAGTGATACCGTGGGTCATCTTTCTAGGCAGGCTTGGAGAGCTTATTCTGTGAGTCCAGGAGTATGACACATCCCAAAAGAATAAATGAAGGAAACTAGAGGAAAGGGCACGGGGCTTCGCTGCTAATGCTGGATGCAGTTCCCGAAGTAGGAGGCAGTGGGGATGGGCTCGATGGAGTGGGGGCAGCTGGCTATCAGGCACAGAGAGTCCTTGTGCTTTTTATTGGAGGTTTGGGCTGGGGGTGGGTGGGGGGCATGCTCTTCTCTGCAGGAGATCACCAGAATATCTCCTAAACTGTAAGGGAACTGTCAACTTTCTTGTGGAGGTTAGCTAGTGGAGGGGACGCTATTAAGGTTGAAGGGGTATGCTTGGATGTCAATTTGACAAGAGACGTGATGGTTAATCATCATTGCCAACTTTAATGAGTGGCTTACTAATGAGAAGGAACCAACCGCCTTCTTTCTCATTTTGCAAATTCTGCTCAAATCCCCAAGGAGCTTCTGCAAGTGCTGAGTTAAAAGGTGGCTTCCTAGGAGGTCGAAATTTCGAGAATTTGGTTTGGAATGAGCGGACTCTTCCTGACTGGCAAGATGCCCTTGACACCAGGGCCATCTCTTGAGACTACATCTGAATTGCACTCTGAAATGAACCTCTGTGGAGAGCATGTCCTAGTGAGGGAAAAAGAAAGCAGATGTTGAAACCAGTGTGGAGTTGGGTATTTTGTTGTGAAAATTTTAGTAATTCTGTTATGCAAACTTGGTGCCAGTACGACAGTGAACCTTAAGCTCCTTGAAGCCAAGGATTGTGTCATCAATATTAAAATCACATCAAAGTCAGATAAGAGGTGCTTAACATATGACTTTTTGTGTGTGTGTGTGATAGTTTGCATGTCAGTTTGAGTAAGCCACAATATTCAGGTATTTGATCAGATAGGCTTGGATATTGCTGCAAAGGCTTTTTATTATTTATTTACTTGTTTATTTATTTATGTGTGCATGAGTATTGTTTCAGTAATAGGTAGACTAGATGAAGCAGATAACCAGTGTTTAATTGTGCTGTAAAGTAGATGAACCACATCCAGTCAGATGAAGATATTAAAAGACTGACCTCCCCTAGGAAGAAGGAATTTGGCTACCAGTCTTCAGACCAGAACTGCAACCACCACATCTTCCCTAGATCTTCAGCCTACTGGTTTACCCTGTGACATAGACTTGTTAGTTTCTGGGTGTGTGAGCCAATTCAACTTGGATAGATGGATGGATGGATGGATGGATGGATGGATGGATGGATGGATGGGTGGATGGACAGGTGGATGGATGGATGGATTTCAAGTCTTTGCTTTACTTTGACTCCCTTCCCCCAATTCCAGCAAGGTATAAGAGATCACTTTGCCAAGTCAAACTTTGATTCTTCGCTTTGAAAAAACAAAAAAAACAAAAAAAACAAAAAAAACAAAAAAAAACCTCAGTCTTTTTTCTTTAGAGAATGAAACCCTCATTGGTACATATGAACAAAAGAGGGGAGGAAGAGAGGGAGGGAGGGAAGGAGATCATTTATGGGCATTGGAAGGTAAGAATTCAACTAGCTTACTCAAATCCTCGATTTTCTACTTTCTGTTAGCATCGAATACAGAAACGGTTGGCTTGATTTAAGTGCCTTTGTTGGCTTCCAAGGCCCCATCACCAGCAGCAGCAACATCACCAGCAGCAGCAGGAGCAGCAGCAGCAGGAGCAGCAGCAGCAGGAGCAGCAGCAGCAGCAGCAGCAGCAGCAGCAGCTCAGCCCGCTGTGGGCCCAAGAGGCTGAAGACCACTTTTCAGCCTGATGTGCTTTCTAACAGCTGAGATATTAAAACACTGAAAAACGGGGTTTATAATGGAAATGCTGACAGACTATTAACTATAGCAGCACTGCTCTAATAAATGGAATGGCTTGTCATAATCTCTAGTTCATAAATATGCAAATACAAGGCAGAGGATCTGCTCCAAAGGATGTCTCTATAATTTTAACTGACCTTTACTGATACTGAATGAGCCTGTTGCTTCTGTTTTTGTACATTGGATATAAAGTACAGGAAACCCAGCCGCCTGTCTGCCTAAAGTATATAAAGTTTGAGCTGCCAACTACTAAACTCTGGGCCCAGACTCCATTTCTCTTCTCGTTCACACTCTTTATTGACATTTTCATTTTTCCTCCCCAGGGAGTAGAAGCTGAGTGGGGGTGAAATCAAACATTGTTCACCCCCCCCCCCCCCATTATTTCCACATGTCACAATGCTTGCCCAGCCAAAATTCATACATTGCCTCAAGGACAGACAGGCCATCTATGCTGACTTATAAATTTGAGTTTTATCCAGTTCTCTGCTTTTGGACCTAATGTGCAGCAAATCCAGTGACTTCATATTTAATAACCTAGATGTCGTTTGTCCTGTGTCTTTCATCGCTGAGTGAGGAGTTGGATGGCTAGCCGTTTTTCAGATTTTTTCCCTCTAATTATTTTAAGCTATTCAGCCCGGTATCCAAACTATTGATGCAGAGCCAAATCGCCAGCAGGGGAGAGATCTGTCCAATCCAGGAGCTAAATGAGTCACTGAGAGTCAATCTGTTTTTCCCTTGCTGCTGGGGTTTCTACGGGCCCCAGCCTCCCCCCTGCCACAGTCCTGTGTAGAGCCGTGGGCTTGGCTGCTAATGCTTCCCAGTCCTGCCTCAGCCCAGGTCCGTTGCAGCTGTAGATGTTTTTGGACAGGCTGTCTTTGGAAGTCCAGGACCTTCATCATACTGTAGTGGACGCTTAGCTTTGACAGAACACAAAGATGTCTTGCTTTGTTGTACTGTTTCTTTAGTTATAGATCCTTTGAGAAAGAAGAGGAGATGCTGGAAATGGGATGGAAGGCCTGTTTACTAGTTCACACATATCTCTTCCTGTAAAATATTCTACTTTTTCAAAGTGCTCAAGCAGACTCTCGGAAAGAGATCCACAAATACAAAGCAAAATGAAACAAACAAAACAAAAACTCCACGGAAAAATAAAAAAATACGGGTGGGGTGGGCTAGATGAGATGGGTGGATATATTGGAAGGCGTAATAGGATGTCAGGGAGAATGACTGCCAGTGTGAACCAGTGTTGGATTAAAAGCAAAGACAAAAAAACCAACAACTCAGTGCTTTAATGAACATACATGTCTTTTTCCAATGGAACTATTTCTTTTCCAGTAACATTTACCCTTAAACCAATACCCTTCTGTTCTTCCAAGCGAGGTCAGTAGTCAATTCCATAAAAACACACAGTTAAGTGAGGTGTACACTTAGGCTTACACAAATCAGTTGTCATTTCATGGCAAGTGATGGGATTAGCAGACACAGTGACTGGGGAACGTTGGCCATCACTGCTGCTGGTATTTCCATGCCCAGTACTTTAAGGACTGTGGGCTCATGAGAGTCTTTTTTCCTTTAAAACTCAGATAATCCGAACTTCTGGGCTAGAAGTTCGGAATACTCGAAGTACCATCCACAAACCACAAGAAACTCAAGAAGAAGGAAGACCAAAATGTAGACACTTCATTCCTTCTTAAAAGGGGGAACAAAATACCCAAGGAAGGAGTTGCAGAGACTAACTATGGAGCAGAGACTGAAGGAAGGGCAGTCCAACCTGAGATAGCTGTCTCCTGAGAGGCTCTGACAGTACCCGACTAATACAGAAGTAGAGGCTCACAGCCATCCATTGGACTGAGTACAGGGTCCCCAGTGAAGGAGTCAAAGAAAGGACCAAAGGAGCTGAAGGGTTTGCAGCCCCTTAGGACAAACAACAATATGAACTAACTAGTACCCTCAGAGCTCCCAGGGACTAAGCCATCAACCAAAGAGCACACATGGTGGGACTCATGGCTCCAGCAGCATATGTATAGCAGAGGATGGCCAAGTTGGTCATCCATGGGAGGAGAATCCCTTGGCCCTCTGTAAAGGTTCTATGCCCCAGTGTAGGGGAATGCCAGGGCCAGGAAGCAGGAGAGGATGGGGTGGCAAGCAGGGGTGGGGGAGGGAACAGGGCTTTGTTCTTGTTGTTGTTTTTTGTTTGTTTGTTTGTTTGTTTGTTTTTGTTTTTTGAGGGGAAGCTGGGAAAGGAGAAATCATATGACATGTAAATAAAGAAAATATCTAATTAAAAAAAAACACAGATAATCCACACACAGAGTCCTTTGCAAATGGGTATGGAGTTTGTGAAGTCTTCCCTTCCCACTTGTCCCCTAACATCCCATGGCAGTCAACTGAGCTGTGTAGGTGTGCTCAGGATTTAGGGAGAGAGCTCAGGGATCCTTGAGAAACAAGGCTGGGGGTAGGAGTGAGTGGGAAAGGAAGTCTTAATGGACTGACTATAATTTTCTAATAGGAACATCTTGGGGCAGGAGGGTTGGGGGGAGAGAGAGAGAAATAGTCAAATAGGCTAGGTTGTTTCTTATCACAGTGAGCCCTCAGAGGAGGGAGTGTCTAGTTCCTTGTGGAGCCTCAGTTCTATTTCTGTAGGTCTGACAAAACCCACCCCTCCACCAAGTCACCCCAGGTTTGTGTTTTTCTCTGCTCCTAGCTGTCATGGTGGAAAGACTCAGGTATCTGACGCAAAGGAAAACATCTTACGGAAATCTAGTCTCTACTGGGGAATGCTATGCTCCTCCACTCCCACCCTTAGTCAAGCTAGCAATGAGATGAAGTCCTAGGACATTGAAGTTTGGGAGAACATTGTCCTTCAAGATTCCAGGCCTAGGGAGCCCTGCCAGCATATTAGGCAGAAGTAATTAATGAAAACGTGAAGGCCCCCTCTCTCTTTTCACATTTTGAACCATGGATCGCTTAATAAGGGCACAGGAATAGTAGCTCTCAGATCATTATTAACACAGAGCGTCTTCCACAGGCGGCAAGAACTCGTCCCTTTATGTAACTCAGCTACAGTTTCTAGGCTTTCCCAAAGCAGCAGTCTCAGTGAAAAGAAATTTACATGAAAACAGTCGCATTGTTTGAGAACTTACAGAGATGTCGCAAAAAAGGGGTCTGATAGCAATTTAAAAAAATTAAATCTTTATCACGACCTCAAAGATACCAAGAGAAACTTGGTCCTAGCTAAAAAGTTTTATAACACCTCCTGTGAAAAAGATATATTCAATAGAGTCGTTCAATGCCCTCTCCCCTAACACCCAGCTTCTGGAGTTTCAAAACCATCTGCAACAAACGCCCTATGTTGTCTAGTGCTTTTGAACTTAGTGTTGACAAGAATCTCTCATTACTAGTTAAGAAAATTGAAGGTACCAGTCATACATAACTGTAAGTGTTTTGAACAACATAAAGTGTTTCTCTCATGGCTATAGCTTTTAAGGACCGCATGGGATTCATACACCTCGATCAGCAGAGATGATGTTCTGAGCGTCTCAATCCACATGGATTGCCTCTGAGCTCTCCAGTGCTAGGAATCAGAGGGCTTTCATTATTGCATACTCAAATGGCAACAGATTACCTGTGCTGGTGCTCGTGTGTGTGTGTGTGTGTGTGTGTGTGTGTGTGTGTGTGTGTGTGTGTGAGAGAGAGAGAGAGAGAGAGAGAGAGAGAGAGAGAGAGTG
>JADRCD010204757.1:0-12117 GCA_019843815.1 Montemys delectorum | reverse complement strand
CTCTCTCTCTCTCTCTCTCTCTCTCTCTCTCTCTCTCTCTCTCTTTCTCTCTTCCTTTCTTTTTTCTGGAAGGAGCCAGGGTACCTGTGTCTTTTTCCAAAGATGATACATTTGGAGAAATGGTGAGCAAAGTTCTCACCATTTGAAGCCATCAGTTACCTAAAGTTAGATAATGAAGAATATCACAAATGATCAAGGGTAAAGAGCAAAACACCTATGGTAGAAAGAGCTTGCCAACCACTTTTGTCATATCAGATACTGGATCGAATCAGCAAGCCATGGGATTCAGTTGAAGAATTTGAAAAGTGACGAGAGTTCTCCTTTCCTCATAAGTGAGGAAGGGCTGCTCTGGAGGCTTTCTGAAGTGACAAAGAGTGGCTTTTCAATGTGAGATTGTTTATTCAAGGAAAGATAATCACTTAGCTCTGAGAAAGAGGTTCAGAAACGAATCTCAAGTAGAAGCAAATGGGACTTGTCACCACAGGAGGTCTCAAGAGAAACTCGACAGTCTGCACCAAAGCTCACATTAAGATATTAACCAACGATCCAGATCCAGATCTGACCACTGAAGATCGTGTTACATAGACATAGAGAGTGCCACAATAGACTCAGAAAATGGTACATTTACTATGTGCCAGTTAACAATAGAAAGTGTATTCTACAATTGGGCTCAAAGGCTCCTAATGTAGTGACTTCCTTCATGGAGCTAATATTCCTTTTCCCAATGACCTTAAGTCGCTAACTAAAAGATCTCCTGGGATAAAACTCTTGCAAATAGCATGCATATAATAAATAGCCCATGTTTGAAAGAGAGTGGCATTTCCAAACTCCTTGACAGCGGAGGAGTGATGGAGGCATGGCGGATCGAAGGCAGACTTGTTGATCTGTGAGGCTCTGGGAGATACACTTTTAAGGCAGCTTTCTCCCTAATCTTAAACACTTGACCTTTGAGTCTGATAGTCTTCAGTATTATTAGATTAGATGATTAGTTATTAAATATACTGTCTCCAGTAAATAGGTAATTGTATAATGCAATGGCCCTCAGCTTTTCCAGGCCACGTTCCCATGACATTTAGAGCCAGAGCACTGAATCCTTTTCTAGCAGGAATGTTTAACTCTTTCTGTGGGTTGCAAGAATGATCTCATGTTCAAACCATCTGAATATATGGCTGTCTCTAATGCTGAGTACCACATGGTTTTGAGAGGCTTAGAAGTCAACCATCATGATTATTTTTACTATATTTATACCTTCAGAATAAGAGTAGATGGTGCACAAACCAGTTGTTTTCTCTGTGATGGGCTAGGCACAATGAGGATACTGTTGGTCCCCACATGACTTATTGGATGCTTGAGAAAAGCATGCAGGGCTGTTTTGTAACCCCAAACACACAGGGTGTTGGGGTTCTAAGTATCTCTATCATTTCTTGCCAATTTTTTTTCCTGGCAAAAATGGATGGGAATGGAGAAAGAAGGGAAAGTAGCCCTCGAGACAGGATCCAGCCTGGTTTGGCTCCTTCTTAAGTGCCAAACACTGTGCTAGGAAGTTTATATTCACAAGCTCATTGACTCATTTGAAATGGAAATAAAGTTTGTTCATCAGTCCCCATTTTTCAATTAAGGAATTCAAAGCTTAGTAAAACTAAACTTGCCTAAGACCAAGCTGGCTAGAGAAGCTGAATGACAATTTAAACTTAAATCAATTGTCTTCAAGTTCCTTGCCCTTTCTCATGTCTCACATTCTTTTTTTTTATTAAATGCCTACTATGTATATAAGATGTTCTATCCATGTTGGTAAGGGGAGCAAGGGGGATCAGCCAGCCAGCCAGCCAGCCAGTCAGTCAGTCAGTCAGTCGTCGTCATCGTCCGTCGTCGTCGTTATCGTCATCATCACCATCAATAACCTGTTCCTTCCTTCCTCCCTCCCTCCCTCCCTCCCTCCCTCCCTCCCTCCCTCCCTTCCTTCCTTCCTTCCTTCCTTCCTTCCATTCATTCTTTCTTCCTTTCTCATGTCTCATGCACCCAAAGCTGCCCTTGAACTTTGTAGCAATGGAGGATGATGAACTTCCAACCCTCCTGCCTCTAACTCCTAAGTTCTGTGATTACAGTTGTGGGCTACCTGATGGTTTTTTGTTTGTTTGTTTGTTTTTGTTGTTTGTTTTGGTTTTTGTTTTCTTTTTCTTTTTTTTAAGTTTTTTTTTTTTGATAAAGTGTATCTGAGAAGTGATTTTATTTTCTTTCTTTTTTTCCCCCCAAAGATTTGTTTATTATTATATATGTAAGTACACTTTAGCTGTCTTTAGACACACCAGGAGAGGGTGTCAGATCTCATTATGGGTAGTTGTGAACCACCACATGGTTGCTGGGATTTGAGCTCAGGACCTTCGGAAGAGCAGTCAGTGCTCTTACCTGCTGACCACCAACCTTTTGGTTTTCTCTTTCAGTTGATTGATTCCTGTGTTCCCAGAAGTGTGAAGAATACAAAGGCAGTAAGGAGATAGTGATTCCTCCCTCCAGCCAGCATTTGCTGTCCACGGAAGAAGGCAAAGTAAATACGCAGCAAACAGTTCCTAAGTTGGTTACTCCCAGCAGTGAGGCTCAAATCTCCAAGAGGTGTAGGTGGATGGGTCTGGAGATGGTTACTGAAATCCAGGCAGGCTTGGGCTAGAAAGAACATTTAAGGAATTGAATATAGGAAGGTGATGCTGAACTTCGCTGGATTGCTGGCGAGGAGATGAATGCCCGATTCCTGCACGTCCCTGCTTAGGACTGGCGTTCCACGCACTTGCTTATACTGAACACTGAGGTAATCAACATGGATACCCCTTCTTTCAGGGGAGGGAGGGGCACTTTGAGATGGAAAACTTATTTACTCCTTTCTTCCTAATGGTAAAGCGGATAGTAACTATTAGGAGTTCCATAGATGCTTATGTAATACTGGGGTGGGCAAACAGACACCCAACAGTTAAACAGAGATTACGAGAAACAAGGAGAACTAGACAGGCTCAGAGGTAAGAAATGCTGACTCAAATAGGACATCTAAACAGCCTTAAATATGTGTGTGTGTGTGTGTGTGTGTGTGTGTGTGTGTGTGTACACATGCATATGCACACATTTATTTTTAGAGCATGTGTGCTATAACACCCCACAGAATATGTATGGAGATCAGTAACAACTTGTAGGAGCCAGTTCTATTTTTCTACCATGGGTTCTTGAGAGTTGAACCCAGGCTGTCAGATTTGACTACCAAGGCCTTGCTTTCTTTACCCATGGAGCCATCTTGCCAGACCTGGTTAAACATTCTTGATTGAGCTTATAGACAAGATAAAACTAGTATTTAGGAATGAATCAGAATTGTGGAAAACCAGGAAAGTTGAGGGGATGTAACATGTTCCAGGGAGGAATGAGGAATGAAGGGCCAAGGAGCAGGGAGCCACCCTAAGCTATTTGTGGAAGTGTGAGGAAAGGCAGGAAGAGGATGGGTAGCCACAGGTAAACTGTTGAATGCAGGGAAAAAGACAGTTGCTTTCAGGAGCAATGAGCTCACTTTGGGCAAGGTGGGGACTCTTCTATTATTATGGGCTGAGGTTCTGTTGCCCGAACATTTCAGGAGACCCCAGGGAATGGTTTGCAGCACAGCAGTAACTAGTAAATAAGAAAATAAATCACTGAATGTTGTTGAAACTTAAGGGCCAGCAAGACCCATTGGTAGGGTTTTAAATATTTGAAAGGGAGAGTGGAACTGATCAGATGGATGCAGGCAGGCTCTTACATGTTGGAAGTCAGAGCCCAGGTGTGTGTGTGTGTGTGTGTGTGTGTGTGTGTGTGTGTGTTTGTGTGTGTCTGTGTGTGTCTGTGTGAGCGATTGCCTCATAAACTCCTGGAGTTTATAGTTTCTGCCTGGAAGCCACAGGGAAAGTTTGAGATACAAAATGATCCACTTGATTTAATTCACCATGAGATTTCCTAAGGCCTTGGTGTGTGATTTCAATCTCCAATTAATCAAATTAAATTAGATTTTGAAATGTCTTGACTTATGGTGAATGATTCTCAAATATTTCAACCTCCATTGAACTGACTTTCTGTATGTACACACACGTACACACACACACACACACACACACACACACACACACACCCCTACCTCTCTAGATATTCTGATTCTTATACTTATCACACAGCCCAAACAGTGCTAGGTTTGCCTCTCACAGTATACCACACCAACCCAAGGATGGGAGCACCACCCACTAAGCCAAAAGCCAAGCCCAGACAGTGACTCGGAGCTGAAGACCCCTTTATCCTGGTCAGTGAAATAGTTCTTTATTGAACTGGAGCAAGCCCACCCATGAAAATCCCTTCCCTCTTCCTCCCAAGCAACTTGGTAGCCAGAGACTACAGTAGAGAAGAGACTTACAGATTTTTTAATATTGCGTTTCCAAAAATAAAGGCACAGATTTCCCCCTCTACATTTATTTGCCCTGAGAGCTACAGGAGCATAAAAATCAGTATCCTTGGGTAGAGGATGTTCAGGCCTTGCTCTTGCCTGTTTTCATAAACATCATGGTGTGAATGTAGTTGGCTCAGAATCCAACGGTGTTCACTTGGCATATTTACACAGCTCAGATTCACACTGGTGAGTCAGGATGGTTTAAAGTTTGGGAAATGGGTTCCCCTACTGACAAATAGCATAATTAGGCATAATGTCTTAAGCGAACATATTAGCTTGGGCTTTTAACAGTGTACAAACCTCGGCTTCCGCAATAAGAACCTAATCTTGTGGGGGGAGCCATCGCAGGCTTCACTTGAACACAGTCAAGGCGTGTCCACCCAAGGATAGTGCTCAGAATGGTTTTATTTACATCCTCCTCGTTAGTCATGCAGTCTGTGTGCAAACAAAAATAACATTATTCTTATCTCCTTGGAAAGTTTAATTCATTAGCAATTAAAAGCTGATGTAGAAAAGGGCCAGGCACCAGAAAGAGGCCCTTCCTCTCAAAGCAGAGCCCCAATGAGCGATTGGAGGGGGCAACTCTCAAGGATAAATAACTATGTCCCCGGTTTGCTGGATGGTTGCACAGCCCTGTTTTTGAATAAATAGTTTACCCATGTAAGGATTAGTCTGCTGTAATTAAAGAAGATAAAGCAACCAAGGAGCTCTGTGCAGCACTCTGTTGAAACTTGCTGTCCTCAGGCTCTTGCCAGAGCCCATCCTGCCTCCTGTTCCCTGTCCCCTCCCCTGTCTACCTTCTTTGCGGGAGGGGAGAGGTTGCTTCTGGGCCATGCTGCTGCTGTGGCCAAGAGTTCTTAGGAGAATGGCTCACCTAAGCAGTTGACAGAAGGACTTCTACTTGGAGCAGAGATGGGTCTGCCCTCTTTCCTGCTCATCTTAGGGTTGGGGAGCTTAAGAAGAGTAAACCTGTACTGTTCTCCCAAAATACGCTCCTTGCAAGAAGTTAACGATGGGGAAACAGGTGGGATGGGAGGGTGGGTCAGAGTGGTGCGGAGAAGTGGGAAGTAGGAGCTGTGTGTACTTTCTGCTCAAAACTTTTACAAATCTCTAAGAGTATAAAAAATAGCCTACTATAGAAGATTAAAAACAGACAAGATCCACGTGGCTCACCCGTGGCTCTCTGCTGCTATGGGTGAAGTTGCTTTAATCTGTTTCTGCTTTGTACTGGAGAGGGAACCCGGGGTCCTGTGCCTGCTACCCGAAGTGAGCTGTATACCCACCTTAGAAAGCCTGGTGGAGGAATTGCTAAGACTTAGAAGCCTTTACCAGGACGGGGAATTGGAGGCCAAAAGTCCAATTTTTCTGCATTTTGGTAGTGGCCCCTGGAGAGTGAAAAGGGCTCCTTTACCCTCCTGAGGGCCTCCTGACTGGAGCTCCACTCGAGTTTTACTTGACCATCCAGCACCCAACACATTCAGCTGTTTAGCATCGCACTGCACAACATTGCAGCAGCGGCACTCACTTTCACTGAAATAGTTTCCTTTCATGGCTCAGTTTTCTATAGGCCAGTCTCAATGTATGAAAAATAACCAACACCTCTGGAAATAGATTGGGACCAAAATAAGTATGATTAATACAGCAGGAACACATCTTCGGGCTAAAAGGATCTAGAGGTCAACTCTGACTAATAGCAGATATTCAATGGTGAAAACTTTGCTCACCCCTACAGAGGCAAGAAAGAGTTAAATCCTAAAGCTCCAGCCAGGCAGGTAGGGGAACTTTTAATCCCAGCTGCTGCCCCTGGGGGTGAGAGGAAGAGATATTTGATAGTCCAGTGCAGAAAGTAAATATAGAGTAAATTACTTCCGTGTAATTGGGGAGATTATTTCAAGTAGATTGCAACTTGGAAATGGATCACTTCTTTTCAAAACGCAGGGTGACTTGTAACTCTCCCACCCTGGCTCCAAGGTGGCACAGAGGGACAGGGCAGTTGCTAGCTGGAAAGGCTAGCTGCAGCCGCTGTGTTTTGTCAAGTCAAAGCTAACCATCTTTAATGCTCGCTTTACTTTGGCCCCTGCGGTAGCTTTTAGGAATAGAATCGCAGAGACATGAGAATGTGGTCCCCAGAAGGATACCACCTTAAGTATCTGAACTCTGAGCCCTGGCAGATAGAAAGCAGAGAACTCTGCAATTAATATAATTGCCCTCATTCAAGGAAATAGCCAATTTGACTTAAAATGGAGTGGAAAAGCCTGAGAGGGAGTCTGGGCAAGACACCTAAAAAAAAATTGTTACATATTTAAAACAATATATAGTGGGAGAAGTTTTCCACAAATGTCTATTTGGTTCTCTGTCTCAAGGCCAGCATGCCCCTGCCTGTCTTTGTACATCTCTCTCCTCTTCTCAAGGAGGTGTTAAGACCAGCGAAGCTTGCTGAGGTTCATGGCCATTTTCATCTCACACTCAACTCTGGGCAAGTTACTTCCAGCCACTCAGCTTGTATTTTCTTATCTGTGAACTGGGGATAATGAGGTATTTGCCTTTCACACAAAGGATTTTGAAAGCTCAATGAGAAAATGCCTGCAAAGCACCCTGCACTTAGTTCTCTTTATGATTAGCATGATAAACACACAAAATAAATTGTTTCCCACAGGAGGTGATGTGTAGCCTGCCCACCGTTCTGTTTTTCTTGAAGTTAATTCAGTGTATAGCATCCAGAATGGAACGTCCCATTCTAGATAGACCTGATAGTACACAGTAGAGTATGCTGCCCTTCATTCCAGGTTTTGTACTTTAATTAATGTAATCTAAGATTACAATGTTCTGTGTATGGTATTTGGGAGTGACTGGCACGGCTGAACAGCTCCACACTTGGTTCTTTGCTATTTCACTTTAGACTTCCACACTAGAACGTAAGTTCATCATGCTACATGTGATTTTTCTGCAGTTAGTTCCCTTTCTTGTAAATGAAGCTCATGAGCCTATACATTCATTCATTCTAAAAACTTTCAAAAGTGTATTTATCGTGAGCTAACACAGTGCTTGTTATTTGCCATGACTTGTAAGTTCATGAAGATAAGTACTATTTCTTTATAGTCATATCTCCAGGGTCTGGTAGAAAAACTGAATTCTTCAGATGTTATTGGATCAATAAATGTGCTTCTGAAAGAACTTTATCGATATGAAACTATAAATCGAATGTTTTCCTTGTGAGGTGGTAGTGATTGGTTATGAGATAAGATCCCAGACAGCTAGACTAATCTCAGTCTTGTTCTATAGGCAAGGTCTGCCTTGGACTCCTGGGTTATGTGCCTCTGCCCTCTGAATGTTGAGACTATGGGGCATGGACCACCACTCTTTACTTAAAGTAACATAGTATGATGGTTGGCTTTAAATGTCAACTTGCCACAACTTAGAAACATCTGAGAATGTAGTCTCAACTGAAAAATTGTCTTTTCTCAGTTGGCCTCTGGGCACGTCTCTGGCAGATTGCTTTGATTATGAATGGGTGAAGGAAAATACAGCCTCCCTGAGCAGGAGGTCCCGAAGTATCTAGGAGAGAAGAAAGCTAGGGAGGTGCAGAAGTGGGCCTCATGTGCACATCTGTTTCTCCCTGTTCTTGGTTATGGATGTGGTGGGAATAGCTACTTGAGCCTCTGTCTTCATTTCCCATCAACAATGGGTTTTAATTTGAATTTGTGAGCCACATGAACACTTCTCTTATTCTAAGTTGCTTTTGGTTAGGGTGTTTTATCCCAGCAACTAGAGATGACCCCTCCCTCCCCCAACATCACTTTCCTCTTGAATAGTATCTACTTTTTTTTTTTTTCAATAATATTAGGCTACTTAAAGATTAAGTAAGTAAGATTTGAGATTAAATCAAAATAAATGTGTTGAGTCTTAGTCAGTGGTGTTCCATCAGCTCTTCTGGCTTTGGCTGGGTCACTTCTTTGTGTGGTTGTCATTGCTGTCTCACATGTCTTCCATCTGCCACAGCCTTGGCTTAGGATCCACGACTGTTTGACTGTCAACTCTTAAGGATGCATTTAAAGACATTCAGTTTTGTTGAGGATTCTTGAACCAGAAGTCAGATGGCATGATGCAAGCTAATAGTTTTTCAACGAAGAAATGAGAAACCTTAACACTGACACGTAAGGAATCTAACCTATTGACACCTGTTAGGCTATGCTATGTTAATTCCTACAGAATTTCATAAAGGACAGCTCTCCATATTTTCTAGACTGTAAGTAAGGAGATAAATAATCAGGCAAAATGTGCCCTGGAGGATCCCACAACAGTGGTTGCCTTCAATGAGTTAAATGTCTTCTCTATTCAGGTGGGTTTGTTTGCTGGGGAGGACCGTGGACTTCATGGGGCTGTGCCTAGGTGACTGTGACTGGACATGCCATGGAGTTGCAACAGACAAACTCAGCTTGTCAAGCATAGGTGACAGTGAAGTGAAATAACTGGTCCTGCTGCTTATCTAGTAAGGGTGATTAGCGGGGTGCCAGAACTCAAAATTCCACAGGCTCTCAGGGATTTCTCAGTTCTTACTTAGGCCTTCAGGGCCCTTACAGAGCCTTCCATGATTTGTTTCTTGGTTTTTTGATTGTTTTTCTGTGAGTGGCTGAAATGGTGGTGGGATAGGTGGGGTGGAAGAGGCTTCGATGCTCTTCATTTCACCTCAGCTGAGTGTGCACAGGTCTGTGACAAGCTCAAGATAGTTCTACACACTGCAGATTCCACTGCTCCCAGGAGGACTTGGCAAGGCCCACACAGGTGGCCCCTGCTCCCAGGAGGACTTGGCAAGGCCCACACAGGTGGCCCCTGCTCCCAGGAGGACTTGGCAAGGCCCACACAGTTATCTTTTATTCTTCTGAGTATGAAATGTACTTGAAGGAGGGGTTTAGGGAAACAATTAGAAACATTGTGGACCCTGTTTTAAAGCCAATTTGCCGAACAAGTTCTAAGTTTTTCTTATGCTTGAATGCTTATTTTGGCGTAGTTTTGAATGAGGAAGATGGATTTTTATAGGGTGGGACACCAAGAAACTCCTACATCATTCCTAGGTATTATTCATTGAATCCATTGGTTTGGCTAATACTGCAAAATCCCTGCAGTGTTGTACGAGGGGTGGGATGCTCCTGAGGGTCAAAGTTCATCCTTCACTGAAGCATGTTTCAAACACTGTTCTATACTCAGCTACTGTTGGTCAGGAGAGGGCCTTGATAGACAGTCTTCATTTTTAATATCTTGTCGAGAACTAATGCATAGTAGAATCTAGAACAACTTTCCATTAAAAGAACACTAATACCACTTCCTGTTTCTGTGTACAGAATTTCTTCATATACTCTATCTTTTATCTCCTTATAATGCTTTGAGTTATGAATCCCTTTCCTAGATTAGTTTTCCCAAATGACTAAGAAGTCTGTATCTTTCTGCATGAATATGATTGAAAAAGAATGTCCCTCAAAGCTTTTCATGTTCCATTTGACTGGGAAATTACAGCGCAGACTATTAGCAATTGCCCTGAGCAAGAAGACAAACAACACAAACAATATGAACTCAGCATGTGGGGGACTGTGTTCTCCAATTCACAGATAAATGAATTAAATCGCATGGTTATATTCATGGCACACTTCGGTTACATTATCTCATCGACGTTTGCAGCTTGCGCTATAGGACAGGTGGGACTATTCCTAGTTCAGAGTTGGAGGGACTAAGACTCAGAACACAGTGATCTACCTTTAGGAAGTAAACCAGAAGAGTCCGACGTAGCCTTAGGCCTTTCAAATCCTACAGCTCAGACACCATCGCTCGGCTTCCATACGTCAGGCTTAGAGGATGCTTGTTCCTATCAGATCATTTATGCTCTAACCTCTTGAGTCCATAGAGAAATCTCTATTTAAACTCATGGCCTTCCCTGGCTGAGGAATAATTTTCCTGGAAAGGAAATTTCTGAGTTGGTCTGACTCCACTGTCATCTGCAAGCTTTGCATTTTGATGTAATAATGTACATTTTTAAGCCTTTGCTTGCCTTAAGAAGGATGTGCTGGTTGGAATGAGCAACGACTTGACCCCCACCTTCACCCCAAGGTTCGGACAATTAAAGCCCTGGATGCCGTGTGTTGTTCTTGGGATATTTGGGAGTTCCAGCCTTACAGTATGTACCTGGGGTGGGCTTTGTGAGTTTTATCATTGTACCTCATCTCTAGTTCTCTCCTTCTGTTTCATGCTTGTATTTGAAGATGTGATCTTGTAGCTTCACGCTTCCATGCCTGCTGCTTGCTGCTGTGCCTTCCTTCCAAGATGGCCCCTTATCCCTCTGACTAATATAGATGGTATGACTCTGGGATTTAACAACAACATTTTAAGAATATCAGATTATGCTAAATTTATAGATACATTATAAGCACATCCTCAGAGCTTCTGCTTCTTTATTGTGAACATTTTGATCGAATCTTTGTGAACTTGTGGTTCTTTTTATCATAAGTTCAAGCTGGACTTGGTGGTGCAGAACTATGAGCAGCTCAGGAGCTTGGGACTGGAAGATTGTAAGCCCAAGTCCTGCTGGGATAGAGAAGAAGTTCAGAGCCATCTTGGACTAATTAGTGATAGCAGTTTCCAAACGAAACGTTAAAAGAAAATGGCTGGGTAGTAGCTCAATAGTAGAGAACTTACTTAGTGTATGTGAGGCTGAAGGTTTGCATTACAAAAGCAGTCAATCACCCCTTTGAAGAAGGGACAAGGGCCATGGTGGCTCATGCTCCAGTGTGATAGGGGTTCTGCCTCTGCATCCATGATGCACTTTAAAGACAGGGAAACAGTCCTCTTTCTCATTGTGGTGACAAAGTGCCCATCAAAAGAAAATCCCAAGAAAGAAGAGTTTATCTCGGTTCTCAGTTTGAGCCCATCATGGCGGTAAAGGTTTGATGTCAGGAACTTGAGATGACTGGTCATACTGCACCATTAGTCAGGAAGCAGGGAGATGCATACTGGTATCCACTACTTTAATGTTGCTTAGGCTTCTTCTCCCAACAGTGGCCTACTGTGGCCAAGAGGATGGCTCCCTTTCTGAGTTTTGGAACATCTGTCTGAACTGACCTGCCAAGGCCTAGGACTGTTAATCTCATTGGTCATGGCATTCCTCTATCTGACAGATGAGAACACCCCTGTTTTATTAAATGCTCTATCTGCTGAGAATTGGGAGTTATTTCTAAATAATGAAGAACTGCCACTCACTGGGACTGTACTCTTCCTTGAAAATTTACAGCATTGATGTGTTTGGACCCATTATTTCAGATTAGCCTTCTCCATCTTCTCTCCTACTTGTATGGAGGTTTAAGTGTGAGTGACTAGAAGAAGTCACATTGTAGAGAAGGTATTCTGTCTAAAATAAATCAGGACGACCTAGAGGAACTAATTTCTTTATATAAATAATCAATTCTGGGGCTGAAGAGATAGCTTCCTGGTTCTGAAGGGCACACTGCCTTTGCGGATGTCCCCAGCTTTTATGTCCAGGTGTTTACAATCACATGCAAGTCTAGATCCAGAGGATATGGCTACCTCTGTGACCTCTGTGTGTGTGTGTGTGTGTGTGTGTGTGTGTGTGTGCGCGCGCGCGTGCGTGTGTGTGCGTGTGTGTGTGTGTGTGTGTGTGTGTGCATGTG
>JADRCD010204756.1:0-10651 GCA_019843815.1 Montemys delectorum | reverse complement strand
CTGTTCTCTCCAGTGTGACCCACCCCACCCCTTCTCCCCCATCCTTTCTCTCTCTCTTTTGGCCAGGATGAAGCGGGCACAGTTTGGGCCCCACGACTGGCTGTCCTTGTCAGTGCCACCGGGCCCCAGCTGGTTGCTGGTAGACAGCCTGGAGCCTGAGACTGCATACCAGTTCAGTGTCCTGGCCCAGAACAGGCTGGGAACCAGCGCCTTCAGTGAGGTGGTCACTGTGAACACTTTAGGTGAGGCCCTGTGCTGCTGTCTATCGGGGGCTATTTCTTAGCAGATCTTAGCTATGAAAGCAGTGATGGAACTAACATTAGGGCTTAGCAAGTGCCAGCACCTTACACAGTAGTCTCTGTTGTAGCTTCTCTCATTTCCCAGTAAGGATTTGCCACGCACTTCTGTAGGGTTTGCCTGCTCCCATATCAAGGCATTTTGGCTGTACCCCTTTTGCACCCTCGGATGGAACAGAGCAGTTCAGAGATGCGTATGAGTGTTGGCCGGCTTTACAAGGGGGAAAGGGAGTCTTCATTTGCATAATCTCCCTGTAGTTTCATGTCTTCTGGGGTCCAAGAACAGCCTTGGCAAACAGATACTTGTCAGGTGGACTGGAGGTTGTGGCTTCAGCTTCCTTTCTGCCCTGTGGACAGCGGACATAAAATGCCCACCCCAAACTTTAAAGTTCCTCTGATTAGAGTCTCACCTATCCAAACAGCCGCATGTGGCTTAGAATTCACTGTGTAGACCAAAGCTGGCCTTGAACTCGAAAAGATCTGGCTGTCTCTGCCTCCCAGGTGTTGGATTAAAGGTGTATACCATCAAGTCTGGGCTCAGCCTTATTTTGAGCTCAAGGGCCCCAAGTGGAATCGAAAGTATGACTCATGCGTCGTGAGATGATCTCACCAGTTCTTGGGATGAGAGCAAAAGATACAGTCATGTGCGTCTCAACAGTGGGGGAAACTATCAGAGGAAACGGCACCTGAGAAGTGTGTCATTAGGCAATGAGGTCATTGTGTAGATGGTGTGGCATTATGAGAAAATGATGTAACCAAGAAATATCGTGAACTTTAGATCAATGGAGGTGATGCTGCTGGAGCAGGGTGTGGGCTGTTTTCATCAGAAACCTTTTCTGTTGCTGGAGTACGCTCTAAAAAAGCGTATAGTGGAGTGGATACATAACCTGTAGCGTGGTTGGGTGTTACCACTGCCACATAGTCTGCACTGTACACGGCTGTACTTTATGTGACGGGCAGAGCAGCAGATTTGTTCATGCCAGTGTTACCTTAGGTGTTTGAGGAACATGCTACAACATATATAGCATGCTACAACATAGCATTATAACATTCTGTGTTATAATGAATCCTCTCTTAAGGCCCATAGGATGTTTTCCACTCTATGATTTCATGGGGCATCAGGGATGTTGCTGACAGAGATGTGATGTGGCACATGACCTATAGATATCCTTCACTAGATTCTTCTCTCTCCTCATGGTAGCTGCCTCTCCTTCCCCTTTGAGGAGGTCTTTGGTCATCGTGCAGTGGTCTTATTCTGAAAAGAGTCACAGAGCTCTGGGTCACCAGCCCTGCCTTTTCTTTCCTAGGACCATGAGGGCTGCTGGAGGGCTGTACCCTCGCTGCTCTGAAAAAAAAAAAAAAATCTTTCCTTGTTAGGTTCTGCTTCCTGCATTGGGTGACCATCATCTTCCATCTCCCTTTTCCTCCTAGCATTCCCTGTTACAACTCCAGAACCCCTGGTGCTGGTGACCCCACCAAGGTGCCTCACAGCCAACCGGACCCAGCAGGGTGTGCTCCTGTCCTGGCTCCCTCCTGCCAACCACAGCTTCCCCATCGACCGCTATATCATGGAATTCCGAGTTGGGGAGCGCTGGGAGATGCTAGATGATGCCATCCCAGGCACTGACGGAGATTTTTTTGCCAAGGATCTGTCACAGGTAGGGACTTCACATTTTTTTGGCCTCTTCCCTGTTTCTGGAATTTGTCTGACAAGTTGTAAAGCCACTGATATTGAGAGACTCACCTCATGGGCATAGAGTCCAGCCTCGAACTGGCCTGCCTTATCTGCAAGTTTTAGACTCTCCCTAGTCTGCTACCAAAGGTTGGGATTGGTCCCCAGACCAGAGCTTGCTTAATGGCACGGGGGCCTGTGCTACCCAGATGGTTTTCCTCAAATATGGATACTAGCTAGGGTAAGGCAAGGAGTAGCCAGTATGGATCATCAGACTCAAGGCCTCATTTTCTTGGGTTCCAGTCAAGGTGGACTAAAGAGGCTCTAGAAAGGTTGTCTTCTAGTCTAGCCAGACGGACTCTTGTTTTAATAATTCAGAGTCCTGGGAGAAAACACACTCCCTCTTTATTTTCTGGTGGACATCTTCTAAGAAGCTTGTTTCAAAGCTAGAAGAGAGCTGATACATCCTTCCACCTCCCCTCTCCCAGATGCTTTTTATGGCCAGCTGGAATTGCTTCATGATGCCATTGCGGGGGGGTGGGGGGGTGGGGGTCACTGTGCATCTGTCTCTGCAGTCTTTCTTTCTTGGTGGCCTCATGTGCACAGCTTGTAGCCCATAGCTTGAATACAGGTGGGAATATGTCCACCATAACATGGCCCAATGTGAGCACTCACCATTAAACACTTCCTAGGACCAGTGCTCTCGGTACCCTGTGGGCATCATGTACAGGGTCAGTGGTGGTCCTTAGCCCCTCAGCTGACTGGGTATTGTCCCTGGATTGTAGGATACCTGGTATGAGTTCCGGGTTTTGGCTGTCATGCAGGATCTGATCAGCGAGCCCAGCAACATCGCCGGTGTCTCCAGCACAGGTACCTTGGGGTCCAAGATTGCCTAACAACAACCAGAAAGCAAGCCTCAGAGCCGCATGAGAGTCCTTTTGTGAACCAGCTAACCTGGGAGGACAGGCTGGGTTGAAAGCTTAGGCAGGAGTCTAGTTGAAAACCTACGCATCCTACCATTGCTGAAGACCATCGGGCCTGTGTTTCTATGACACATGTTTGGTTCCACTGTTGAACTGGTGGGGCTTCTGATGTGTCAGTCTGTGAGATAGCTGAGGAAGGGAATCTATTGGATCTTGTCGGAGTGTGCTGGGTACGTGTTGTGTGTGTTTGTGCTCTAGCCACGCTGTGTAACGGGGCGGGCACTGTGAATTAGAGGGGAGATACAGCAGGTCGACAAGTGTTCGTTGGACGCCCGTTATAGGCTTCCTTGATGTGGGTTTTATTTGGAAAATCGTTGTTTGGTGTTGTTTTCCTTCCTTCCTTCCACTCCCTAGATTTTTTTTTCCCAGACTAAATAAAGCCAACCCCCCTAGCATCTTCTCCATTTATCTTTCTTTTTCTTGGCACTGGTCCCATTTCCACAAGTCTTCTCTCTATCCTGGAGTTCCTGAAACACAACAGAGACCCTTCCCGGGAGAGTGGAAATGGCACCATTTCCTTGGGTGCAGTATGTTCTGAGACCCCCTGAGATCAGTTTACGAGGGTCTTGGCCAGAAAGCTCTTGTAGGGAGCCTCTTGGAGTTACAGAAGCATTGGGGTGGGCAGAGGGGAGGAGAGAAGAGGAGCCAAGGGCACACGGGGAAGAAGAGAGTGTGATTTTTGTCTTACATGTTAGGTACCCTGGGGCGTTTGTGTAAAATCAAGTTGTCTCCCATAGGCAGCAAAACTCAGCTGCTTCTGTCTTGGCTTCTCTCCAGGGAAGAGACACAGAGAGATGGAAGAACATAGAAAAAAAAATATTCCAGCCAGAGCCAAAGTAGACGACTTGAGTGTTTTGTGCGCTCCGTTCTGTGAACTGTTCTCAGTCAGTAGCCTTGTGCTTACTTCCAAGAGTAAAGGAAGGACGCCTACTCAGGCAGTCCTATGTGGCTGACTGGGCTGTATCATCATCATCAGTCCCTGTAGTTAACTCCCTGGAGACTGTGGTCCCATCAGCGTAATATGGATTTTTTTAATCCATTACCATCATCGATGAGGCGCTGAACTCTGGCCAGCCACATCACAGTGCTTATTCTTTGATGTTCTTTAAGAGCTCACGGATCTTACTGCCCTGTGTGTCTAGTACAGTGGTCTGGCTCTGCTCCTGGCACTAACTGGCCTGTGGATCTGTTACCAGGGGAAGCTTTTTCTCTAACTGTGGAAGGGAGAACGGAGCCCACCTCATCCTTTCTACAGCTCCAACCCGCTTCTAGAGCCTGCATCACCAAGATGTACTAGTTCTTGCTGTGGAAAGCGGCCGGCCCATCTGTCCTACAAGGAGTTAGAAGATAGATGAGCCTACATTCTATTCTAATAGTTTCCCTCCCTGAGTTAGAATTTTATCTCCTAGGTGTCTTCACTGTATAGATGGCATAGGAGAGGGCAGAGACTCCTGACTGGAAATCAGAACAACTCGGCTTCTATTAGGGTACCAATAGTAGAGTGAACCAGTCTCCGGTGTCTTCATTTAGAGAAGAGTGGTCTGTGTATAGCTAGCTCATTGGGTTACTATGGGAGTGCCTGATAACATGCATGGAAGTGCTTCTCCGCACTTGCAGGGATAGACAAGACAGCTCCAGAGGAAGACTGATGATTATCCTCCCTGGAAGATGCAGATATCATAAGCTACATGGAAGTTACTTGGCCCTTTCTTAAGTCTCACACTGCTGCATCAAACTCACTACACTTCTTTGAAGGCTCATGCTGGAACTCAGAGTGGAGGCCAGGCCTAGCCTTGTCTGCTCGAGGGAAAAGTTCCTAGGGACCAAGAGTCAGAGGAGGTGGGGAAAACTTTGGCAAGCATGAGAGACCCATGGGTGCCCCTGGCCTTCCTTGCAGACATCTTCCCGCAGCCGGACCTGACCGACGACGGGCTGGCCCGGCCCGTGTTGGCTGGGATCGTGGCCACCATCTGCTTCCTGGCGGCTGCCATCCTCTTCAGCACTCTGGCTGCCTGCTTTGTCAACAAGCAGCGCAAACGCAAACTCAAGCGGAAGAAAGGTGGGTGCTCACCTCCTCCCCTCGCCTGCCCAAGGTCAGATGTTTTCTAGCGGGAGGTGGGCAGACCACTGATGGTATTTCTCCTCTGGAAACAGACACACCGGGATCTTGCAGGCAGAGCTGCTAGTGGGACTGGATTTCATCTTTAAGATATTTTTCTTCATTTCTGGAAAATTCCATACATAGTATTTTGATCTTCTCCCTCCCCACCTATCTCCAACTCTTCAGAACCCACCAGCCCCAGCCTCCTCCCAACTTCATGTCTTTTAATTTACTACTACTACTACTACTACTACTACTACTACTACTACGACACAGAGGATCTTGTTGTATAGACCAGGCGTGCTCCAATCTCAAGATTCTCTTGCCTCAGCCTTCCAAGGGCTTGTATTAGAGGCATGTGCCTCCATGCCCGATGGGGCTTGATTTGAAAGGGAGAAAGAGAGAGCAAGGGTGTTGGAGGGAAGAGGATGGGCCAGGGATACAGGGAAAGCGGGCCTGGTGGTTGTGTGGCCTCTTAGCTGTGCATAGAGCTGCCAGGCAAGTAGAGCCCTTCCTCTGTGACTTTATATCAGGCCTCTGTGTTGATCCTGGGCTATGGAATACAATTTGTGTGTGTGTGTGTGTAGGGGGGCTCAGGCCTCTTCCTTTTTTTCTTTTCCCCTTCCAGATCCTCCGCTTTCCATCACTCACTGTAGGAAGAGTCTTGAGTCTCCGTAAGTGTCTCTGGTTGTTGGGGGTCTGTAGGTAGAACAGGGAGGCTGGACATAGGTAAACTCCTAGCTTTAGTTGCCCGCATCTCCCTAGGGTATTTTATACCTGCTGATTTGGCCTGTCCATTTTAAGTTGCTCACAGGGATTGAGGGTATGTAATATATAGATAATTCAAGCTTGCGGCTCATTTGCTTAGCCTTGCACTGTTATATCTATAATGTTTTTTTAGTCCTTTGCTAGAGTCAGCATTAATATTAGCTTGCCTCTCTGAACAACTAGAGAATAAAATTAGAGTTGTACATAGCCAGGGTGTACCAAATTTAGGGGCAAGCCAGTAGAAAAGCAGCGGTGTTCATTCCAAAAATGGATGATACGTGTCTAGACAATTGAGAGAGTTGGCCAGAATTTCTGACCAAAATGTTCAGCCCTTCCATGCCCGTTTCCCTTAGAGTCACTGTAAAGACAATGAGAAGAAGCTGAAGGCAGTGTATAGCACCCCTTAGCACCTTCTGTTTGTTACAGCTTGTCCTCTGGCAAGGTGAGCCCCGAGAGCATCCGCACACTCCGTGCCCCGTCCGAATCCTCTGACGACCAGGGCCAGCCTGCGGCTAAGAGGATGCTGAGCCCCACAAGGGAGAAAGAGCTGTCCCTGTACAAAAAAACCAAGAGGGCTATCAGCAGCAGGAAGTATAGTGTGGCCAAGGCTGAGGCTGAAGCTGAGGCCACCACACCCATTGAACTGATCAGTAGAGGCCCGGATGGCCGCTTTGTCATGGGCCCATCGGAGATGGAGCCCTCTGTGAAGGGCCGGCGAATTGAGGGCTTCCCCTTTGCTGAGGAGACGGACATGTACCCTGAGTTCCGGCAGTCAGATGAGGAGAATGAAGACCCACTGGTGCCCACGTCTGTGGCTGCTCTGAAGCCTCAGCTGACCCCTATGTCTTCCAGCCAGGACTCTTACCTGCCACCACCAGCATACAGCCCTCGGTTCCAGCCTCGTGGGCTCGAGGGCCCAAGTGGACTGGGAGGACGACTCCAGGCTACTGGCCAAGCGAGGCCTCCCGCCCCTCGGCCCTTCCAGCACGGCCAGTATTATGGGTACCTCAGCAGTAGCAGCCCTGGGGAGGTGGAACCTCCACCCTTCTATATGCCAGAAGTGGGCAGCCCCTTGAGCTCAGTCATGTCGTCCCCACCCCTGCACACCGAGGGGCCTTTTGGCCACCCCACCATCCCTGAGGAAAACGGAGAGAATGCTTCTAGCAGCACTTTGCCCTTGACTCAGACACCTACAGGAGGGCGCTCCCCTGAGCCTTGGGGCCGGCCAGAATTTCCATTTGGGGGACTGGAGACCCCCGCTATGATGTTCCCCCACCAGCTGCACCCCTGTGATGTGGCTGAGAGTTTGCAGACCAAGGCCTGCTTGCCCCGAGGACTGCCCCCAACCCCGCTCCAGGTGCCTGCAGCCTATCCAGGCATGCTATCTCTGGAGGCACCAAAGGGCTGGGTAGGCAAGTCACCTGGCAGGGGTCCCATCCCAGCGCCCCCTGCCACCAAGTGGCAGGAGAGACCTATGCAACCCCTGGTCAGTCAAGGGCAGTTAAGACATACCAGCCAAGGTATGGGGATACCGGTGTTGCCTTACCCGGAGCCAGCCGAGCCCGGGGGGCACGGTGGCCCCAGCGCATTTGGCCTGGACACCCGGTGGTATGAGCCCCAGCCCCGGCCCCGGCCCAGCCCCCGGCAGGCCCGGCGTGCCGAGCCCAGTTTACATCAAGTGGTGCTACAGCCCTCTCGGCTCTCACCTCTGACCCAAAGCCCCCTGAGTTCCCGCACTGGCTCGCCTGAGCTCGCTGCTCGTGCTCGACCTCGACCAGGCCTCCTGCAGCAGGCAGAGATGTCAGAGATCACCCTGCAGCCGCCAGCCGCGGTCAGCTTCTCTCGAAAGTCAACGCCATCATCCACGGGATCTCCTTCCCAGAGCAGCCGCAGTGGGAGCCCCAGCTACAGGCCCACAATGGGCTTCACTACTCTGGCCACAGGCTACCCTTCTCCTCCACCTGGCCCTGCCCCTCCGGCACCTGGAGACAATTTGGATGTGTTTGGACAGACGCCTTCTCCTCGAAGGATGGGGGAGGAGCCACTCAGGCCAGAGCCCCCGACAACCTTACCTACTTCAGGGTGAGTGTAAGCCTCTGTCTCTAGCCCACTTCTGGTCAGTCTCCCCGTGCCTTACCTTCTCCTCTACCTCTCTATCATCCCAATAACGGGGCTTGTTTGGGACACACTGTGGCACCCCTGGGAGAGGAGTTCTGGCCACACATTGGTAGAGCATCTTCGCTGGGATGGTTGGGCTTCGCTGCTGGCATCCTGCCGGGCGCTTCAGGAGTCTCCTCACCCAGCCCAGAGTTCTGTGAGGCTCTCCTTGTACCAGGAGTGAGGGGAAGGGGAAGGAACAGCGTAGCAGGCAGTGATCCCTGCGAAAGCGGCCCACGCTGTCGAGGCTGGCCACAGCCCTGTGATCCTGGTGTTGGAGAGTGCTGCTTCGCTGCAGCTGCCCTGCAGATCTTGTGTCTCCACTTGTGTAACCACTCCACACCAAGCAGGACCACTGCTCTGAGGCCCCATGTACTCAAATACCTGCTCCTTAGCGCGCCTAGTAAGTGCTGGACTCCAGGCCCTGTCATTAGTCTCTCCAGGAAGGTGTCCCTGGAGGCTGAGAACAAGCTCAGACCTATGTGGGGGGAGCCATATCCCCACCCACCTATATGCCTCACAGGAAGCTACAGAGACAGACAGGCAGACAGACAGACAAGCTCCCGAGATCTGCCCGTCTGAGAGAGCAGACACTGTACTGTAGCAGCTGGTATTCCAGGTAGCAGTCGGCCTGGACGCCTGCTTGTGCCTCTTCTGTCCACCTGCACTCCCCTTTCCTCGTTAGCCTTTGTTTCTTTCCAAGTCATCCATCTTCCTCTTTTCCTTCTCCATGGCCTGAGGTTGACCCAGTTTGCTCTGTAGAGCCTGCCCTGCCTCTCTCATGCGTACCTTACCCTCTCTCCCTGCCTTGCCCTCATCCTTTCTCTCTGCTCTTTCTCAGTCTTTCTCTTGGGCTCAATACTTTGGCCTCAATCTTGATGTGGCCTGTGGAGGGGAGCAGAGTTCCGGAGGAGGCCGTGGGGGGGGGGGGGGGGGGGTTATGGGGGATGGGAGGTAGCTGGAGAGGAGAGAACCTGGCCCTCCCACTCCCACCACCGTGGTCGCTGGAAACCGCAAGCAAGCTTACCTCGGTGCCGAAGTGGGCGCTCTTGTAGAGCAGGCTGTGTGGGGATTCAACAGGTTAGCTAAGCCTCCTGGCCTCTGCCTGCAGGAGACGTCATCGAGTCCCGTCTGTACCTTATACAGCCCGCTCACCTTCTCTGTTCCATCTATGCCTTTGGCTCTCTGGCTCTCTCTTTCCCCTCACCCACTCTCTGACCTCGCCTGTGGGTCTCTGCTCACTCTGCCCCCTCCCCCCCTCTGGGTGTGCGTGGGTGGTTCATCTGGCTGGTGTTGGTAACTGCTTTGTTTCTGATTATCTCAGCTATCTGGGCAGTGTTGTCGAGACAAGCCTCTCCTCAGCTCAATAGGTAAGGGAGCTCTTCGGTGGGGCGGGGCGGGGCGGGCAGGCGGATGGGGCTTCGGCAGGGCCATCGCTTCCAAAATAGGGGATCCAAAACACATCTCCTCATTGCCTCACCCAGGCAGCCGCTGCTCCTGGGTTCCCATGGCTCCTGGACTCCTCACATCGCATTGCTCGGCCGCTCCAGCTGCCCAGCTGGCCATGCTGGGGAACTGCTTAGCTGTAGCTTTTAACCTCCAAGCCCATACCAACCCCTCTAGAATGGGCTGCAGTTGTTCTCACTCAGACCCTTGCCATCCTGCTGCCAACGCCCTCACAGACCTCCGTAGCATCTCCAGGACCCTGCATGAATCCCAAGGGAGCCAGAATTTCCATGATCAGCTTTGCATTTCTGCATCTCTACCCTTGGAGACCTGTTTGGGTCCCTGTGGGAATCCAGGCATCTCTCATCCTCCTCCCTCCAGTGCTCCGTTTCCCCAGCAGACTCAGGGTAGTGTCCCCCCTGCCAGCCCCTCCCCCCTAAACTCAGAGCTCTTCCTGGGGATCTTAATGAAGGAGATCCCTCTTCCACAGCCACCTGGGGCCTCAGGCTCAGGTGGCTGTCAGCTCATCAAAAGCAAGAGTGCAGCCACTTGCCGATGGTCCTTGCGTTCTGCAGCCCTTCTGTGGTTGTTGTGGGACTGAAATGTGATCTGTCCTTAGGGTCACATTGCTTTCAGGGTCCCTGCGGTAGCTGCCCCCCACCCCCCATCCCTTTAAGTCATACTCTTGGGAAAAGGCCTTGGAAGAATTCATGGTAGGAAGAAGGGAGTTGCGTTGGCAGAAAGCTTAAAACCCTAGACATCGACACTGCTCTTCCCCAGCCATTGGTGGCTTCTCCAGCATCCTTCCAGGTGGAATCCAAGAGAGAGGGCTCCCAGGGAAGGGGCCAGGTATCTTTTAAAGATGCTTGGGACTCTCAGAGCTCCCTCTCTGTCAAGGCAAAATAAAGAGATGCTTGTTTCTGCCGTCTGCTCCCTTTGCTCATGCTTCAGGGCTGGCAACCTGCCCCCGCCCCCCGGATGGGAGAGTGGGAGGTTTTGTGTTGGTGTTTCGGCTTCCCAAGTGAGAAGCTACTTGCTTTCCCCCTCTCATACGCCATGAGAGGCCGTTCTTCTTAACTCAGGACTATACATCTCATTGTGTCCTAAGAGAGGCCTCTCCTAAGGAGACTGCAGGGACATTTTTTTTTTTTTTTTATGACCTGCAGCTATAAAACTGTCACTCTCCAAGAGGCCCTATGTGAGGCTGACTGTCAGCCTGCAGCTACCC
>JADRCD010204755.1:15277-35327 GCA_019843815.1 Montemys delectorum | reverse complement strand
GTGTGTGTGTGTGTGTGTGTGTGTGTGTGTGTGTGTGTGTTTGTATAATATGACTGTACACATTCATGAATGTTTACTTGTATGAGTGTGTATGTGCATGTGCACAGGTGGTGCTGTGTATGCCCTGCTGCCCTTTATTATATGTGCACATGATCAATCTATGGGCTTTGGAAAGTTCAGATAAAATCGCTATCCATATTTGTTGATTATGTCTTCCTGAAATGCTTCTAACTCTTTCTTGGAAATATTTGCTGCTATCTTAGTAGATGCATACTGGGTGAAAAGCAACTATGCCTCTTTGTTCTGTAGCTCCATTCACTATATATAATATGAATCTCTGCCTGTTTTTAGATTCTGGCTTGGGGTTTTATTTCTTGGTTATTAAAATGTCAGCCCAGATTCCTTGCCATGCGCATTCTCCAGATGTCTTTTCACTTTTTACCTTTCTGTGTCTTTTCTTTGATTGCCCTTTTCAGATCACAGTGCTACCGAGGCTTCCTGAGGTCCCATTGTTTGCTCCCAGTCCCTGTGTGTTACCTATTCTATTACTCTGGTGGATTTTAACTCACATCTGAGCTTTCATTTCATGTTTTCCATTTACCCTATTTTTGTTTCTTTCTCCTTCCCACTTTCTGTTGAATAAATTATTTCCCTTCTGGTTTAAAAGCCATAGATTTCATTTTCACTTTCACATACATCTTTTAAACAATTAATGGTCCTCTCTTCTTGCCTTTCTTTTCCCCATTTCTTCCTCCCTTCATTATTTCATTCATTTTTATTTTTTGTGACTGGGTCTCATTTTATTCCTCAGGCTGGCCTTGAAACTCACTATTTACCCTATGCTGTTCCCAAACTATTAGCTGTCCTCTTTATTTACTTATTATTTATTTATTACACTTAGCAATATCTAGAGGTAGTATAAAAATATATATAGCCCTGCAATGACCTAATGGAGCTATCACAAACATGTGCATTTTTGAGCATGGGCTAGGAGAATGCCAGCATTGTGCATCCTCCAATTTTTATACACTCAGAATGTGACTGCGCTTGTACACCGAGCATCAACAGACATGATTAAATTAAAATGAGCTTGTTGTGATCCAGTATGACTATGGTCCTTCTAAGAAGGACACATGTCTTGGAGAAGGCCACATCCCAGGGAGAAGACAGATGGCCACAAGCCATGTATCCTAGGGAAGGCGCCTTCACTCTGCGCTCAGGACATCTAAGATTGGGAGTGACAAATACATCGCTTAAGCTGCTGGTCCACAGGCTTTGTTACAGTCTGGCAAACTCAACTCTGCCAAGTTCTTTAACTCGCTATGGTGGTCTGAGTGAGTACAGGCCTCTCCACTGGCTCATACATTTGCATGTTTAGTTCCTAGTTGAACTGTTTAGAAGGATTAGGTGTACCCATGTTGGAGTGTGTCTCAAGGAGTAGGCCTTAAAGGTTTAAAATCCCATGCCAGGACCCCTGCGCTGGCCTGAGTGCTTCTCTCTCTCTCTCTCTCTCTCTCTCTCTCTCTCTCTCTCTCTCCCTCCCTCCCTCCCTCCCTCCCTCCCTCTCCCTTCCCTCCTCTCTCTCTTCCTTCCCTCCCTCTCTCTCACATGCACACCTGTGGGGTCTGGATGTAAAGCTCCCAGAGACTGCCCCAGCCATGCCATGCCTGCCTGCTTCCTGCTAAGCCATGCCTGCCTGCTTCCTGCTAACCCTCTGAAACCATAAGCAAGTCTGAAACCTCAGGAGACTCCTCTGTCTACATGCACCCAAAAATTTATCATACTTTTTCTTTCAGCATATCTCCTGAAAGAGTGTATCTGTTCTGATCTATAGAGCTTTTTGGAAAAACACATTTTGTGTGTGCTTTCATAGCACTACAATTCCCTATATCTTATTAAATGGTTATTTTATTAAATGCCAGGTTGGGTGTAAAGTTATCCTCCTCCATCATTCCAGGACATACTGCTTAAGGTCTTCTGTCATTTGCTTTTGTCCCTGAGAAGTCTGTTGTCCATGGATCCTTAATTGACCATCGCTTTGCGCAACCATATGGGATCTTCTCTTTGTGCTTGAGGTCATCACAGTACATACATGGAAGTTCTCCTCCTCCACATTTCACCATTCAGGGGCCCCTCCAAAAGAAATTTCCTTTCTTTTTTTTTTCTCAAAGAGAATGAACAGTTCAAGGCTAGAGAATTCAAGAGCATTGGCTGCTCTTGCAGAGATCCAGGTTTGACTCCCAGCTCCCACATGGTGGCTCACAACTACCTGCAACTTCAGTTCCACGGGATCCCTCGCCCCCTTCTGGCCTCCATGGGCACTGCGTGTACACAGTACACAGGCATACCAGCCAACAAAGCACCAATACACATAAAGTAAACATTAAATTTCAACAAGAAAACTTTAAAGAATGAGTAGTTTGTGCACATGACTTCTGTAGCTTGTTTTCTCCCATTTTCTTCTAGGGATTCTGCTCCCAAACATTGGTAGTTCTGTTGGTCCTATCTCTGTCTTTTCTGGTCATTTTCTTTGTATTTCCTTACACACTCTGATAACACAGCGAGACTTCATTTTCCAAAACAACCAGCCGCCCCCCCAAAAAAAACAAAAAACACACACACATGCACACATACACACACACATACACACACAATACATACATGTACACATACACACAAACACATACATACATATATACATACACACACACATACATACACACACATACACACATACATGTACACATACACACAAACACATACATACATATATACATACATACATACATACATACACACATACATACATACACACATACACACATACATGTACACATACACACACACACACACACACACAATCAATCAATTTCTAAGGCCGGGGGAGTTCAGCTCAGCAATGGGAATCCTGCCTAGAGTACACACGGCATCGGGTTTTTGTCCCCAACACAATAAAGCAGTGGTTCTCCCCCTTCCTCACACTGGGATCCTTTAATGCAGCTCCTCATGTTGTGGTGACCCTCCAACCATAAAATTATTCTGTTGTTACTTCATAACTGTCATTTTGCTATGGAGACAATATGCAGATATATAAATATCTGATATGCAGGGGATACCTGCTACGACAGCCCCAAAGGGGTCTCAACCTACAGGCTAAAATCGCTGCCTGTATATATATATATATATATATACATATATATATATATATGTATATATATATATATATATATTAAGTGCCTTTTCCCAGCCCACACCATCAGTCTGTCTTCCACGCACTGCCTGTCCGACTCCCTACTGACACCATTCCCGACAGGAACTGGACAGTTAGCTCTAGGATGTCAGACATGTTCCCCAGAGACCGCTTTCCGCTTACTCTGTTAAAGATTTTCAAATCGCAATGCCTCACGCATCTTTTAGTTAGGAGAGGCGTGTTTGACGGTGACCGTTGTTTCTGGTGTAGCTCTGGCTTTCTTGTCGTATCCCTTTCTAAGGGCCATTTCCTCAGCCCCCACTCAGGCATCCTTAGCATGGCCACCCTCATGGAGAACAACTTGGTTCCCTCAGTTCATACCCCATTAACTGAATTCCTTCACAGACACACTCCCTCTCAATTAGTGTTGGAATGTCCCAGAAAGGAAGCAACACTGAACAGAGGGGTCAGCTCCCAACCTGGGTTCTACCAGAAAAGACAAACATGACGATGGCAAGACTCCTTCCTCCTCCTTAGGTTTTCACCAATAAAACAGTGTCAACATTGGAGAAGACTGAGGGGCTGGCAAGATGGCTCAGTGGGAAAGGACATTGCTGCCAAGCTGAGGACCTGAGCTTAATCCCCAAGGTCTCCATGGAGACAGGAGGGAATGGGCTTCCCCACAAGATCCTGTGCCTTCCACATAAGCATCGGTATGTGCACTCACATAAATGAATGTTGTTGAAGAAGATCGAAACAAATCACTGTGGATGCCACAAACTCTAAAATTCTATGATGGTAGTCAGTGTTATCAAGGATCTATATAAACCTGACAATTGCTCTTATTGCTAGAGGCAGCAGAAGTTTCTGGACATTCTTCCACACTGTCCCCTCTCTTCCCCTCTAGTCCCTGGAGCCTCACCTATTGATAAGCAGTGTGGATGGACTTTTTGAACTTACCAGTTCACTAGCTCTTTCATTCAAGCAGAACTGGCCAATGGAAAAAGAAATCCGCCAGTAATACCCAGATTATAGGCAATACATTGTTAGTGTCATTTTAAGCACTGACCAATGACCATACATCAGAACAGTCTGTTTTCGGGGGAAAGCCCCCTAAAGACATTGAATGATTCTGAAATTTCTTAAGGAAGGTTTAGGTTGAGGGTGGAGAGATGGCTCAGTGGTTAAGATCACTGTCTGCTCTTCCAAAGAAGCCAGCAGTTCCAATTCCCAGCATCCACATGGCAGCACACAACTGTTTGTAACTCCAGTTCCAAGGGATCTGACAGCCTCACACTAATGCACATAAAATAAATTTAATAAATTATATTTTTTAAAAATGAAGAAGTCTTCTGTTGAATGCATATTTATAAGAAAGGACAGAAGCAAGGTCTGGTCTAGTAAATAGAGCTGCATGTTTCCATAGTAACTGAGCCAAACTAGCACACAAAGGTTACCCCTCCCAAAGCCATCACTGCTTCGGGTAACACACTATTTCATGAGCCTAATGCTTACCCCCTGTGGAAGCTTCACAGTCAAGTTCCTCAGTTCTCTGGAATGGCTGTGTGTAGGCACACATCAGCACACACAGGGAAGTCCAAGGACAGCCTGCAAGAGCCTGCTCTCTTTCGGGGGTTTCAGGGGGTTTCAGGGATCAAACTCATGTCATCGGGATTGGCCATAAATGCCTTCAAATGCCCACTGAGCCATTCCCTGGGCCTGTGATTTGTCAATGATGCTCCAAAGTCATATTCTTTATGCGATACTCTCCATGAGTTTAGACCCCTCGATAACCGATTTGTGATTCCATAAAGTCAACTGTGTACACTGTGAATTTAAGATTTGTCTTAGTCAGGGTTTCTATGGCTGCTGTGGACAAAACACCATAAACGAAAAAGCAAAAAGCAAGTGTTACAGATCATAGTCCATTATTGGAGGAAGTCAGGAGTGGAACTCAAGCAGGGCTGGAACCTGGAAGCAGGAGACCATGGAGGGATGTTGCTCACTGGCTTGCTTCCAATGGCTTGCTCAGCCTGCTTTCCTATAGAACCCAGAACCACCAGCCCAGGGATGGCACCACCCACCATGGGCAGGGTCCTTCCCCATGGGTCATGAATTGAGAAAATGTCTTAAGCTGGATCTCATGGAGGCATTTCCTCAACGGAGGCTCCTTCCTCTCTTATGACTCTAGCTTGTGTCAAGTTAACATTTAAAACCAGCCAGTACAGGGCTTCCATTCTGATTACAGTTTTATCTTTTGCTTAACCACGTCCTCTATGTATATAATTGTGTAAAGTTTCACATTGTACACTCATGTTAGCAAACTTTCATTTTGTTTTTAGAAGTATGTGTATGCATGTGTGTGTGTGTGTGTGTGTGAGAGAGAGAGAGAGAGCAAGAGAGTGAGAGAGAGAGAGAGAGCACACAGTTACTTATGTGAAGATGAGATGTGTATGCCACAGCATGCATGTAAAGGTCAAAGGGCAGCCTCAGCCCCAGGCTTTCTTCCCACCTTGTATGGAACAGGGACTCTGTTTTTCCACTCCATGATCCAAGCTAGCTGGTCTACAAGCTTCCAGAGACTTTCTTTTCTCTCCCCCCATCTCCCCAGAGGAGTGCGAGGATTATAAGCATGCATGCTACCTCGCCCAGCTTTTATGTGGGTTCTGGGGATTCAAACTCAGATCCTTGTGCTTGTGTGGCAAGCACTTTACCCTCTAAGCCATAGCCTAGCCCAGCAAAGCATTTTTGGAAAGCATTTGAGCACAGGATATCAGTGATTTTTATGTTTAACCTCGTGGGTCATAAGGTCTATGGAACAATTTCTCCTCTTACAGCTCAGAAGCAACCAGGAGCGCTCTGTCAGCAGAGACTTGGCTGTGCTCCAATCAAAGTGCATTTACAACTCACATGCTAGGTCAATTCTGCCCACTAACCAAGTCTCCCAACCCACAATCTAGGGAATGTTTCCATTAAGAACCAGATTCAGTAATTTTGCCCCTAATCTAAAAATAGCTATTGGATATTTTAATTATTATTTATCAAAACAGTGAATTCTTTATAAATGTAAAAAATTATGCTATATCTTTATCATGATGGACTTGCTCAGGATTAAAAATTCAAATGTCTTTTTGTTAAAATCCAATAATTAGAATTTATTTGCTACATTATAGCTTATAATCCTCTTCTACATGCTTTATTTCACTATCCATGAAGACACTACTATGAAACTTTTTTTTCCTTTCCATTTAGTGGAGAAAATTGTATAAAACTTAGTTTAATGATTCACTTGTAACCAACAAGTCAGGACTTGAACCTAGCTCAGGCACAAAAATCTCACTAACTTTGCTCTTCTAAAACTAAAGAAACCAGCACTCACACTTTGAGCAACACACCCAGCAGCACTGTTCAATGAGTACCGAGCCTAAGGGAGAGTTGTTCCACGAGTATCGCACCTAAGGGAGAGTTCCGTCAACCATTCTTCATTGAGTCCAGGTGCCCACCACGAGGATCCACCAGATGTGCCGTTAGAAGTGTCCCCTGACACAACGCAGCGAAATGTGGTCAGCTGTTACCGTAGACTCGTTTTGGTTCCTAGTGGTGACCAATTCCTTTTTCAGAGCATCAGTGACTGAATGCTGGGACTGGAGAGGTGGCTCAGCAGTTAAAAGCACTTGCTGCTCTTGCAGAGGGCCTGAGTTCAGTTCCAAGCACCCACTTTGGGTGGCATACAACTACATGCAACCCTAGATCCACGAGATTTGGTGCCCTCTTCTGGACTCCAACAGCACTGCACTCACAAACACACACACATACACACACACACACACACACACACACACACACACACACACACAGTGAATCATTTCCTAATGACTTTATAGTAATGATCCACTTTAGGATTTTTTTCTCACCTATAGGAAATTTCACAAATGCTTCTCACTATTTATACATTATAGATTTATGTGTCAGAAATTTTGTCACGTTTCCAAAACTTCAGGTAAACTGATGCTTATTAGAACGCTCCTATCTTTTAGTTTGTCCATTGTGCAAGCGGTGTCTTGGTCTGAGACAGGAGGACTCGGTGAGCTGCTCCTAAGGAATCTCAAAGCAATTCTTCATTTAACCTTAACTAAATGCCAGACTTATCAGACTTCGTGAAGAAATATTAGAAGTAAAAACTCAAAAGGCTCTTCTGTGTCCCCTTGAAGACTAACTCTGCCCTTGTCCTGAAGTTGGAGTAACATTCTTTATTATTCTTGTTTACGGCATTCATCTTTGTGTGTGTGTGGGGGACTGTTGTCGAGTTTGTATCACTTGGCATTTTCTTAAAACCTCATTTCATTTGTTACCTGTAATATCCAACTCTTACTTTTTACAGATTTTTATTTTATTTTTACTTAAACATACAGGAGGTGGGACGTACGTACGTACATGTGAGTGCAGATACCCGAGAGGACCAGAAGATGGTGCTGGATTTATGGTGGTTATGAGAGGCTGGATATGGGTACTAAGAACCACATTCTGGTCCTTTGGGGTAAGAGAAGTGCTCGCAAGCCATCTCTTTTCAGAATATGCTCTACAAATCTAAGTTTAAGAAACTGAAGTGTATTTTTTTTCTCTCAATACCGACATGCTTTTCATTAAAAATAAATAAATAAAAAATTTAGGTTCCCCCACTGCACAATCTTATGACACAATAAGATACATTAGGATCTCATCAGAGAATGTTTACAATGACCTCTGCCCTTGAAGTGCTGTGTGACCTTGCAGGAATCTTTGAAGTCTCTGAATCTCACTGTCTTGTTAGAGTCCTCCACAACACAGACTCCAAGAATTTTTATGCAAGTGACTTGTTTATACAGGCTGCTGAGGAGGCTGGGGAAGCATCGCAAGCCAGCGGGGAAGAGAATGTTGGTAACAGTTTATTCCTAGGGCTCTACTCACTGCAACCAGGAATCCCTGAGACACCCTAGGAAGCACAGAATTGTCCCACCAATGGGGGATGAAGCAGAGAACTTACTCTTGTTTCTCCTTCACGGTGGATGTTCTCAAGGGTAAAGTCAACAACATTTCTGGCCTTCTCTGAGATCAAAGGACTCCCTTTCCTAAGGCACCTGGGTAAGTTCTGTTCTGTGATCACCTGCTTCAGATACCACTTAGTACTCTAAAGGGCGAACAGGCAGAACCAGAGTCCACTAGGCTCAGGGCGAAGACAGCAACCAAACGACAGAGAGCTTACAGGGAGACTGAGGTCCCTCACTCACAGAGGGGTAGGCTCATTGCGCAATATATATCTCTCAATGTTAGTAACAGGAAATTAAATTACTTGGGAGTCTCAATATGGCCTTGTTCACGTGAGAGCCGGCTAAGGGATGCTGACCAACCTCAGCTTTTGCTTGAGGCGTGTGATTTACCAGAAGCCAGTCAGAGACCCCTCTTGTGAAGCAGAGACCTCGCGGTGGTGTGGGAAGCCCAGGCCCGGTGTGTTTACTTTGCTTACATTGCTGATCTGGCCTAAAATTATTCTTGTTCTTATAAATAAGCAGCAGACGCTCTGGGGTTTTTTTCAAATAGGATTAGCCTCATTTACTTCTTCAGCCCTGTACATTTATTTTCCCTCATTTATTAGTCTTCTTTAAACAGGCCTGCTGCCCACAGGCCTCTAGGCAGTTTCAAAACTAAATGCGGCAATTATTTGGAAACTCAATGGCCAAAGAACATGATTTTGCCTAAGAGGAGGGTGGATGGGTGGGTATCAGCAGGGGTTTATCAGAGAAGCCAATGCCAAGTCAGAAAGGGACAGCTCAGACCACACTCTGTAGGTACTAGTTTCGAGCAATTATCTACTGGACTCAGGAACTCTGAGGTTGGATATAAATGTAGATGCTCGAAGTTTAGAGTGGGATTGAAAGCTGGGCAGAAAAGCATCCCTCTACCCTGCTCTGTGGCTGAGTCTCTAAGGGTCAGGAAAGCTAACAGCGCATTGTAGAGAGAAAGTCACTGGACTTACCACCTACAGACAGGAGAGGCAAGTTCTAGGTAGGGCAGGAAGAGCTGTGGAATGTTGCCTTCACACCCAGTGCTATTCAATCGCAGACATGTAAGTAGGTGCATTCCTCCAACTGACATAATAATAATAATAATAATAATAATAATAATAATAATAATAATAATGGTTGTTTTATTAAGAGGAAACCAAGGCAGCTGGCCCAAAAACCGTACAGAAGGTAAGTGGGTGAGGCAGGTTTAAACTAGGATAGTCTAACACCAGAGATAGTTGTTATCTTTCTGATCGTGGGGACAAAACATGGTACCCACCTGAAGGACTTGCCTACTGAGGTGTTTATAAACAAGAGTTTCCAAAAACATCATCAAAATGGATTCAGAGTTGGGCAGTGGTGGCGCACGCCTTTAACCTCAGCACTCAGGAGGCAGGCAGAGGCAGGCAGATCTCTGAATTCAAGGACAGCCTGGTCTATAGAGCAAGTTCCAGGACAGCCAGGTCCACACAGAGAAACCCTTTTTACAACTCTAAAGAGGAAGGAGGAGAAGGAGGAGGAGGAGGAGGAAGAGGAGGAAGAGGAGGAAGAGGAGGAGGAGGAGGAAGAGGAGGAGGGGCAGGAGGAGAAGGAGGAGGAAGAGGAGGAGGAGGAGGAGGAAGAGGAGGAAGAGGAGGAAGGGGAGGAGGAGGGGGAAATGGAGGGGGAGGGGGAGAAAAAGAAAAATTAAAAATAGATTTGGTAGTAGAGATCTGTCTCCCCAAGCTACTTTCTTTTCCTTGTGTATCTGACCATTCTGACTGTAGCTTTCACTTCTAAACAGCTTCAGAGTTGACATCTTATCTCTACAATAGAAAAAAATATGAACAGCCCTGAAGCCGAGAACCTTCCTTGAACTCATCAAGGAGTTGATACTGTAGGACTAACCACTATGACCCAAATCTAGAAAGGAGGGGGGTGGGGATAGAAGAGCTTGTGGCTGGGTCTCCTCACCTGGAGCAAAGGCTGATGAGTCTTAAGCTAGTAGGGGCTAGAAATGGGCCTTTGGAAGAAGTGTCGGAAACTTAGTGTAGATGAGCATGTGTCAGAAACACATAGGAGTTTGTAGTCTCAGGGATCCCTGTATGGCTTTTACCTTCGACAATCATACCAGAGTCTCACCATGGAGAGCCAGAACCACATACTTGTGACTCTGGTGGAGGCAGGCAATTTAAAGTAGCCATATCCTAATACACCCAGAACATTCTTAATAGCTAAAAATAATAATAAATTACAGCTGTACCCTACCTAGGGATGGGGGTGTTTCCCCAACTTCACTTTGTAAGCCTTCTTGTCTCCCACACAAATAAGGTTTGGGAAGGTAGAAGAGAAGCTATCAGGAGACACTTATGAAGTGGACACTTAAGGGGTCTTTGGAGAGTCAGTTGGGTTGGATGATGTTTTGCTGGGGCAAACACATGAAAGAGTGTTTTCTTGAAGTGAACACAGGTGAAAGACTAAGGCAGACCTGTGAAGGAACGTTTCACTGAAGCAGACACAGGAAAGAGGATGTTCTGCTAAAGCAAGCACGTGAAAGCATGTGATGAAGGATTCTTTGCTAACAATATGCATATATTGGTCTGCCTTACATTGCGTAGCTGAGCTCCATTTGTCAAGTCTCCAAGGTCTTGGGTTGATTGGATGCACATGCTGAGGCAAGACCCATGCTGAGCCAACAGCTGTGCTGAAGCAAGGCACGTGGAGGACACATGATGTTTGGAAGGTATAAATAGGACTCGATGGAGTGACAGCAACAGCTTGGCTTGCTGGTCCAGCTAACTGTGCAATACTTGTGGGTCTCACGTCTTTGCTGCTCTTTGCTTCCCTGAGAGAGGCACAATGTTCTCCTGGTGTTCCTGTTGGTCCCTCCTGCTGACTTGAGCCAAGGTTGAGGCCTGGCTGTCTCTGCTAGTTCATGTCACTACTGTTGTTATCTTTGCTGTACAGAACGGGACTGCTGGTGTTTTGTGAAGTGTTTACAAGTGGATGGAGCCACGGTTGCCTGCTAACTTGTGAACTAGGCTGCCGATTTCCAGACAGCGCCAACAGGAATTGCTCCAAAGAACCATTTTAAACAGGTCCCCCCTACCCGCTGCATCCTTTCTTTTCTACTACCTAAGGTGGGTGGTGGGCTATAAGGGAGGTTAAAGCACGTGTTCCTTCTATCTTATAACCATGTGGGTGGGGCCCTACCATAGTAGTGGATTGCTGCTGTAAGCATCAAAGGCTATATATGATCTTTTGTACATAGGAGTTCTTGGGGATACTTGGTAGAATCCAAGAACACTACATGATGATAACACTCGGTTCTGATTTTCTCATTGAAGGTTGGTCCTTAGAGATTGACACAGCTGCCTTCGTGAGGTATTGGAAGACCAACAATGACTGAGGAAAGGCACAACAAGCGTGAAGACAGGTCAACAGATGCCTTCCACACTGGATCACAGAATAGAAAAAAAAAGTAAAAAAAAAAAATGTGGGTTGATTTCAAGTATGTATACATAATTAGACTATCAGAAGGAATCAAAGAGCTGAGAACAGTGGACGGCAACTGTCAAACTATTGTGGAACATAAAACATATTGCAGAACACAAGACATAGCTTAGGGGAAAGTCTAAATGTTGTGGAATTTGCTCACTGGGATATAACACTGAGAGCCTGATCCATGAAAAAAAAAAAAGTGATAAATTGGACTTTTAAAGAATAAAACTTCTATATTGCAAAGGATACAGGTTAAGGGAATGGAAAGGCTAGCTTTCTGCTTGGAGAAAATGACCACAGCACACCCAATAATGGATTCATGTCAAATATGCCAAAATACTCCTTTTTCAAATTCCTTTACAGTTATGGTTTGGCCTTGTCTCTCTCTGTGTGTGTGTGTGTGTGTGTGTGTGTGTGTGTGTGTGTGTGTGTGTTCATGCCTATGAGAACATGTCAGAAACTCATGGGAGTTTGTAGTCTCAGGAATCCCTGACACCTGTATCCTTTTCACCTTCAGCAATCCTACCAGATTCTCACCACGGAGAGCCAGAACCACATACTTGTGGCTCTGGTGGAGGCAGGCAATTTAAAGTAGCCATATCCTAAGACGCCTAGAGCATTTCAACATCAAAGAAAAAGCATTAGTTAGAGCAATACCCTACCTCTGGAGGAGGGTATTTATCCAGCTCTGCCTTGTAAGCCTTCTTGTCTCATGAACACTTATGTCTTCACACGTGTATGAAGGTCAAAAGAACAATCATGGCTATTGGTCCTTACCTCCACCTCGGTTGAGACAGGGTCTCAATACTAATGTGTGTGTCAGGCTAGCCAGCCTAGAACTTCTAGGAACTATCTTGTCTCTCCCTCTCCTCGCCTCTCAGTGGGCTCACAAGGATGGATTACAGACATCTCCTACCATGCTCAGCTTCTGCTTTGGCTCTAAGGCTCTGAACTCAAGCTGTCAGGCTTGTATGTTAAGTGCTCCACACACTAAGCCATTTCTCCTCCCGCCATCTTTACTTTTTGAGATAGGGTCTTTCCTTGAACCTGAAGCTCACCGATAGCTATGCTGGCTGCCCGATCTCTTCATCTCCTCATTATTGAGATTACAGGTGCATGCTCCTGCACCTGGAGTTTTATCTGAGTATTAGGGATTGAATACAGGTCCTCACGATTTACCAAATGAGCCATCTCCCAAGACCTTAAAATGCTCTTCAAGAAAAATATGGAGGTCATCCAGATAGCTCAGCACATAAGGGTACCTGCCACGGAGCCCGACAACCTGAGCTACACACTCAGGTCCATCTAGTAGAAAGAGACTCAACTTCAGAAAGTCATCCTTTCACCTCTATACGTGCACTACGGCACATATATCTCAAACATGTTTTAAAAGATGAAAGGAGCTGGGCGGTGGTGCCGCACGCCTTTAATCCCAGCAGTTGGGAGGCAGAGGCAGGTGGATTTCTGAGTTCGAGTCCAGCCTGGTCTACAGAGTGAGTTCCAGGACAGCCAGGGCTACACAGAGAAACCCTGTCTCAAAAAAAACAAAAAAAAACAAAACAAAACAAAAAAAAAAAAAAAAGGAAACTAAAAACTAGGGAAATTATCTCATTTAATACCAAAGAAGATATGCAGATAACAGGAGGAAGAAGGAAGGAAGGAAGGAAGGAAGGAAGGAAGGAAGGAAGGAAAGAAGGAAGGAAGGAAAGAAGGAAGGAAGGAAAGAAGGAACTGTCTCATGCCTGACAGTTTCAATGGCCACAAGGATAAGAGGTACCCTGAATCACTGTTTGGACTCACTTTGGAAGAGAGTTTAGCATTTCTTACAAAGCTAAACACAGTTTTGTCATGTCTTAGCCGTCCCTGTGCCCCTCTAGCAGAACATCAGAGGCTAGGTAACAGATGTAGAACAAGAATTCATCTCTCTGTGCTTTGAGGTCCTAGAAGCTCAAGATGGATGCATTAGCATCCACCGGGAGATGTCACACTGCAGCCTCATATGGTAGAGAACAGAAGTCAGCTTATTCTTGGAAGTCCTGGTAGAGCAACATTATGACTTCTTTTCAAAACCTCTTGACCTCCATAGAACAGATAGTGGATTTAAATGTAACTGTTAAAAAAAAAAAAAAAAGAAAAAAGAAAATGATTCAGAATGTTGTGAGTTCCCAGGAAGGAACTCAGACAGTGCGGGGGGGGGGGGGGGGGGGGGGGGTGGAGATTCCACCACGGGGGGGGGGGGGGGGGGGGGGGGGTGGAGAATTGATATCTCACCAAGGTGGGAGGATGGAGCTGGCCCATGCAATGGCAGAAACGATGTCACCTCATAAGACAAGAAGCAAGAAAAAGCACATGCAGGCACTGTGCTCTGCCAGCATTCGCTGTTTCCCAGGGGAGTGTAGGCTGGCAACGGCTATGCAGCCACACTGGAAATGAACAACTAGGAAGACCGTTGATGATGGTGAGAATCACCATCTCGTTTTAGAAGCTGGATTTTACACATGAATGAGGAGAGCCTCTTGAATGCATCGACCTGGTACCAGAGGCGTCTGTGTGAGCATGTGCTTAGGTTAACATTGATATAGATAGTGATGTTGGGAAGCCAGGGCCAGGATGCCCATACTGCTTGCTCCAGAGTGGAGAAGGGCCTAGAAACAGACATCCCAGGGGTAACTAGTGCATTGAATCTTACAAGCATACTTTCTGACAACATTCTGTGACGGCAGACACCAGGAATCACTCAAACAAGCAAACAACAAAAACAGCCGACTCAAGGGCTAGTATAAGAAACGTACTAGACAAGACAGTTCTGAAGCATGTTCTTTTTAATATCAGAAAGTAAGGCAGTACTAAGACAAACTTACAGTCTATGCACATGTGTGGACATACATACACACAACATCGATATATACGTGTGTATTCACATACATACTGATGGGAGACATCTCAGTAGCAAAGAAGCCAACTGAAGGGACTCTAACAGTGGTCAACACATGAGGATAAAGGAGGTTCCTCACTGCAGAAAATATCTATTTACTTGTCCATACTGACAAAAATAGATGATTAAATTAACGGGTGAATAAATAAGTAAATACAAAAGACAGATCACGCTCCCTCACAGATTCCGCAGCTACTCCTGACGAATAGGTCAGACACTGTGACTTCCCTCCAGAGAGCAGAGCACAGCCACGCTGTGTTCCACGTCCTGGAAACACCACCCCAACTGTGATGGTTCTCGGGGATGAATGTGTGCTTTGTACGGCATGAAGAAGAAAGTGCACTTTGCCTCTGAGGTCTTCCTCCCAAGGACCCACAGTCCCGGGTCTAATCACCAGGAAAAACGCCACACACACAAAAATATAGACGTGCAGCGCGGAACAACCGGCGATCCTCAAAGCTGTCAGAGTTGCTGGAAACAGACCAAGAACCTGAGAAACTTACCACCAAGAGGGTGAAGGAAACGCGGCGATGGTGCGAAGTGGCGCTTTGGTAGAATTCCAAGACAAAACGAAGAATTAGGTAAAAACCAGAAAATTTGACTAAGCTCTGGGTTTTAGTAGGAGCAGGTGGACCCGATTGGGTTTGTTAGTTTAACAGAGGAAAAGGAAGGATGCTAATACCAGACGTCCGTCCTATGAAGGCCTGACAATAGGAAAATGGAGGCTTCTGTCCCGACCTCACATTTCCTTCTGCATATTTATAACTTCTAAATATTGCCCGTATATGGGATGGTTTTTGTGTGCTGTGTGTGTGCTGTATATATTTGTGTGTGCTTGGTTTGAGGCCTTTCTGCTTGCCCCAAAGAGTGTACATAGAAGATAAATAAATAAATAAACCAAGGCGCTCTTTCTTAAGTTATTAATGAGGACTATTAGCTGGCGAAGAAGAAAATCTGAGCTTGAATCCATCAAGAAATTACTCCACTGTCTTTGTGTCCCTCCAAATTCTTGGTGAACGTGACTCACCGTGCCTGTGACGCCCACTCAGCTAACCTGCCTGCCAGCAAAGTCATGGCTGTACACCAAGTCATACTCTCACACAGGGTCATGGATGCTCATATACAAGACAGCTGCTTAAGTCTCTTGGAAAGATGATGTCCCTGCATGAAACAAAATGACTCCAACAGGACTCTGGACAATGTTGGGGAGTTGGCTTTGACCTGGAATGTCTCCCACATGCTCAGGTTTCCAATGCTTGGTGTCTAGGCTGAAGAACTAGCTTAGAGGTCATGAAGCCTTTAGGGCGTAGGTCCTGTGCTGCAGAAGTCAGTCATGATGGAGGTGAGGGGGTTGATAGTTATACTCTTCTTGAGTTCTAGAGTTCATTCTCTGCTTTCTTGTCTGTGGACAGTTAGACGCCTACCATATGTTCCCACCAGCACAGACCAAGCAAGTCCAGCCACCATGTTTTCTTCCCCATGGTGGACTGAAATGCCTCAGGAACCATAAACCAAGGTAACTCTTCCCTGCGTAAGTGGTTGCTGACGGGGACATTGCCATGGCGATTCCTCATGAGCTCACACAGAGATCCTACTGACTTCCCTTGCAAGAGGATGTAAGACTCGGGTTTCACACAACAGTCCTTCAGGATAGTATCCTCCCAGTTGCTTCTTAACTCTCTGTGACATGGAAAACACAACAGCATAGACGTGCTACCACCTTCGGACTAACACCTCTTGTGTTGTATGTCAGGAAAGAACTTCAAGAACTAATGAGCTGAGGCGTCCTTCCGTAACCAAGGTGTGTTTGTCAGTCAGCATCTAAGCAAAAGGTTAGCCAGGTTCTCTGGGGGTCTTTCATTGCACGTCAGTTGCTTTAGTAATTGCTCTAGACTTATTCCTCTAATACACTAAAGAATGGTACGTTCTCAGAATTCCAAATTCTAAATAAATATCTACTGGGGAAGACAAACACACTTATAATTTACATAGTAATGAGTTTAATACGTAGTGTCAAGGGGTTTTATTATTTGTCTTAATAATGTGGTTTTCTTTTTATTATGCATCGTCACACAGAAAGCTGAGAATTCACTGTGGTTTAGATTCATAGGGGAATGTAAAGTACTTCACTGAAGTGTTTTGGGAACTTGATAATATCATGGGCAAAAGTGTTTTGTAACCTTATAACCAATCCACCCTTGCCTTTAAACCTAGGTACCAGATACTTCCTGTCAATAATCGCTACCTACACGGAAAGGCAATGGTTTACAGTGGGCATCCTTCATCTGTTTTCCACCCGGACATATGTCCTCCTAAATGTCTTCTATGTTTGATGGGTAACTCTTATGAACAACTTGATTGCCATTTCCTTCTGGATTCATTGATAAAGGTCAGACTGGCTTCTAGTTTTGGTGGGAAGAATAATAGAGAACATTTAACCACTTCTCTGTCCAAAGGTATATTGCACAACTGAATTCTTTGCCAGCACACCAGGCACCAAGAACCGAGGCAGAAAGCATAGTGACTGTGGGCACCTAAAGAAGCTGAAAGGGATAGGAAAGCAAAGGAACTTCAGCTTGGAAAATAAGAAATGCTCTATTGAAATGCCATTTCCAGTACAGGCTCTTAAATGGTCCTCCTAGAGGATGTGGACCAGCAAAGTGGGGACATTCTATGTAGCCTTGACCATTGACAGGACATAGAATGGCAAGCTTTGGGTGGTACTGGAGATGAGCTGCAATTTGAGAGTCTGTTCTGCCACTTAAGAGCTATGCTACGTGGACCAATAACTATATACAAAGTGGGTCTTCAAGATTAAAGATTATAATATATATCAAGTGCCAGGCATGTTAATCATTTAATACTCATTGACTATAGCTATCCCACAAAAGGGTAAGGTGGCTTCTATGAAGAAGAACAAATGTATTCAGGGATGACCACAGGACCTTAACCCTAGTAGACAGTACCATCCATTAATCAAGACATATTTGCTCACCCAAGGAATCGTGAGTGAGCTAACATTGTTTGTTAAGTCTCTGAGATTTAGGATGGATGGTTCGCTATCCAACCTTATAAACAGAAAAATGAAATGTCTCTGAAGTACCAGGCCTTATCTAGTGTAATACATAAGTAGTCTAAAATAGAATGCACACTACTGGAGAACAAGAAGATCGTGTCTTAACCAGCTGTGACTCCTGCAAGCTACAATAATTGCTGACTCAGTAAGATGCCCACTGGTGAGATTGTGGCATGAACATCACTGGAGTGACCAGGTACTTTCTCATTGGATTTAAGGTCTATTCCACAAGATGAAACCCAAACCAGGCACTGTGGTCAGACTATGAACCTATTCCTAGACAAGTCATAGACCCAGGGGAATTGTCTTATTACTCAGCTAAATGAGCAAAGTATTAAACCAACTCCTAGTAATTTCTCCTTATACCTATTCATTAACTTTTCTCTCACCTGTGTCAGAGAAGCTTCTCTTTTCAGTAGACATTGATTAACACAGAGCCCCGCAATTGGTCAAAGAACAGAGGGTAAGAGACTGCAGACTACTCAGCCCTAAATGAGAAATCTATATTACAACCCTTCTTTCCAAGCGCTGAGGATCATTGTGGAAGAGACTGTGCAAAAACTACAAGAGACAGGGGTAGTTGGATGACTACATGAAGCAGTGTTTTCCAAATAGAATAGGGGAGATGCACACACGAACCCACAGCAGTTATAACTTGCAAGCTCAAGCCACACAAACCTTGTATGGAGAAGAGGGGTGGACATGAAGTCCCATCCCTTGCTCAGGAACTTTTGGAAATTGTCACCTTGAGAGGGAGAATCACTTTTGTTTAAGAGTATAGCCTCTGGTAAGTCAGCCATACTCCGCTGGAAGGCCACACAGCCAAGACTGTGTGGGCAACACAAATTGACCTTGATGGGTTTAAAAGACAGAAAGCACAAAGTTGGGTGGGTAGGGAAGGGTGGATCTGGGAGATGTTAGGGAGGGGTATAGATGATCAAAACACAAGTGCACAAAATTCCCAAAGAGCTAAAAAAAGAGAGAGAGAACAAAGATAAAATATTACATTCACTTTTAAAGGCAAAAAATAAAGAAATAAAACAGGATTATGAGAAGATGAGATATGCATATGTGATATATATCTTACAGCTATGAATAAGAGAGAACACTTTGATAAATGAAATATAATAATATTACTAGTCAATGGTAAAAATATAATCTGGGAATTTAGACAGTACTTTTTGTCTAACTCCAGAATTTTGCATCTCCTCTAGGATAGAAAACAATGAGATTATTGGGAATGTGTACATGGGAGAAAGACATCAAGAATATGTATTTTGCATCAGAGGAAATTGTTCCTCCCTCCCTGTCTGTCTATCCTATTGTTCAATTCATGGCTTTGGAAATGGGTCTGGTCACTTTTTCTTTCCTCCAGACTGGCTTGCCCATTCCTTGAACTTACGTATAATAACACAATCCAAATCCAACTGGCAAAAGAAAGAATGCACTGTCAAATCTGGTTTCTCTGCAATACTCAATTCCTCTGAGTCCCATTCATTTTTCTTACAGACACTTTCCCTTGTGAAAGTTTCCCAAACTAATTTGATCCTCTACCACATCTCCTCAATCAAGAGCATCCAAAGCTGTTTAGCAGAGATCCTATAAATAATGCTTCAACAATGTTTAAAAGATAATATTCAGGGGAGAAAACTCTGAGCTCTGAACGATCCTGGGTAAAAGGGACAGTGTCTGAGATGATACCCCAGGTGACGTAATCCAATTTTTACTGTTTGAGAGAATTGACCGATTGTCACAATTAGGGCAAATGGGAAAGGAAAACTGACCTGGGGTGATCTAGCTAGTTTTAACTGTCAGCTTGACACAGACTAGAATCATATGAGAATAAATTCTTCATTGAGGAATGGTTTCAGTCAGACTGGCCTGTGAGCATATATGCCTTGGGAGTTAATTCAGAGTGTCCAGCTCTCAATGGGCAGTGCTGTCTCTAGCAAGGTGGTCCTGGTCTATACAAGTTACTGAAGCATGAGCTAGTGAGGTTTATGCTTCAAACTCCCATTCCACCTCCCCTCCATGATGGTCTCTGGTCTATAAGCTGATAAGAAACCCTTTCCTTTACTCAGTTGTTTTTGGTCAGTCTTTGATCACAGCTACAGAATAAAGACTAGAAAAGAGGTTAAGTTGTGAAGACAGAGACGCCTCCTAAGAGGGTTGATATTTAGTGACACAGGAAAGGGCAAAGCCAAAGACATTCACAGAGGTACTGTGTCATAGTCAGCCCACACACTGGAGTGTCCTAGTCACCACACACTGGAGTGTCCTAGTCAGCCCACACACTGGAGTGTCCTAGTCAGCCCACACACTGGAGT
>JADRCD010204755.1:0-15267 GCA_019843815.1 Montemys delectorum | reverse complement strand
AGTCAGCCCACACACTGGAGTGTCCTAGTCAGCCCACACACTGGAGTGTCCTAGTCAGCCCACACACTGAAGTGTTCTAGTCAGCCCACACACTGGAGTGGGAGGTGGTGCTTTTATGTCAAGACACAGGACATCTGGGAAAGGCTGTCATGTCACTGTTGGCTTCTTCAACTTCTCTTATTGTTTCAGTGTTAGTTCCATCTGGAACATATTGATCGCCAATGTGATTAGTCATTAATCAATAATGTTGATTAATATAAAAGAAACTAGCTTTAATTAATTAGTTGATTAATATTAATATTAATTATGTGGGTCCCTACAAAGTGATAATGTCACAAAGATAGAGTCCCCGTGAACAGGATTGTTCCCTTGATAAATGCCTCATGTACCTTAACTGTGGACTTCCTAGCCTTCAAGACTGTGCGGAAGTACATTTCTACTCTTTACAAACTATTCAGTCTTGGGCATTTTGTTATGTTAGCACAAATAGAATAGAAAATCTTCCTATGTGTCCTCTTAGACTTGTGGGTTTCTTCCTACTAGTGCCATTGTCCTTAAGGGTCTCGTCACTCTAATCTGCAACCAGTGACAAGCGACAGCCTAACCAACATGCCTCAGAAACACACTGTCCACCATTCTGAAGCCCATGGTGTGACCCAAACGTATCTAATCCTCTACCACATGGTCTGAAGGCTTCCCTCCATGAAGTCATACGGGGAGCCCCTACCACACAGTGGCATGCTCTGCAGCTGGGGCTCTGGGAAATTATGTTTAAACTGGTGACACATTGAGAGTGGGCCTTTGGGATCAGATTGGTGTTAATAAGAAGAGCTTGAGACACTGTCTCCACTGGGTATGGACACGAGAGGAGCAACAGCTTGAGCACACCAGGAAGAGAGTCCTCATTAGAGAATGCAGCTGCTATCAGGCCTTTTACCTTAGACTTCGCCTACAGAACCATGGGAAATAAGCTCCTATTGTATATGTAACTTGGCACATGGTATTTTAATAAGACAGTCTGAGCTAATGCAATTAGACAAATGAACTAACATCAGCATGGCTAGTTTCTTCTAGAAGTTTCTTCTCTTAGCTTGTCTGTGGACAGTTCCTCTCTGTACCTCCACATAACTTTCCCTCTGAGTATATTTGTGTCTTTTCTTGTTTCTTCTTATGAGGAATTTTCAATTCCTTTAGAATTTTGTCTCTTTAAAAAGAGAACCCTTTATCCAAACCTTGTCATGTTCTGAGTCCTGGGGTTTGGAATGTCAGCATGCGAGGAAGGGACAACCCAGTTCAGGCCATGGTCAATTAGTGCACAGGCTGTCTGCCTTTCATCTCCTGCCTCAATGTTAGATCCAGTCCTTGATTTCACACCTGTATAGGAGATGGTAGAAACACTTCCGCGAGAAACAGACATTAACTAACCTTAAATGCACCTATTTTGGAATACAAAGTACAAGGGAGGGGAAAAAAAAAACCCTCGAGGGTAAAAAAAACCCTCAGGAGAAATCATGCTCAATAATCTTGAAAAACCAAGAAAATGCTGCAAGATTTCAAGAACCGAATTTCTAATTATCAGTTAAAATAAAATGGCTAGGGCTGGAGAGATGGCTCAGTGGTTAAGAGCACTGACTGCTCTTCCAGAGGTTCTAAGTTTAATTCCCAGCAACCACATGGTGGCTCACAACCATCTGTAATAGGCTCCGATGCCCTCTTCTGGTGTGTCTGAAGACAGGGACAACGTACTCACATACATAAAAGAAATAAATATAAAAATGTAAAATAAAATAAAATTACCATGGCCCACAAGGAGATAAAGCTAGATGGTGGGACATTATAAATCCCTACAGCACTGGGAATCTTCCAATGTGAGTTGGGACAAAGGTCAAGAGAGCACACACGTTACTCATCTTACTGGAATGTTTTCATTAAGAACTAGGAAAGCTGAGGAGATGGCTCAGTGTATAAAAATACTTACCCCACCAAGACTGGCCACCGTAGTGCCATCTCCAGGATGCACATTGTGGAAAGGGCACAGACCAACTCCTAAAAGTTGTACCCTGGCCTCCGTTCACACATTGTGGCATGCACAAGCCTGTAGTTGTACACACACACACCTCACACATCACACACCACACACCACACAATAAGAACAGGTAAGTGACATACTTTTTAAAGAAATCATTTGAACACATCTAAGCTGGGAGATGTTCCAAAGTCTAAAACATTGGTGGACCCAACATGATATCACAAACTGAAAATTCCACAGTTTAATCTCATGAGATGGGTCCCAAGCACAATGCAAGTAAACTAAAAATACGGTGCTAACTGCCTTCAGGTACAGATGAGACGTAACACACATTTCACAGCTCTACTTGGATCCCACCACTGAGATACCACACTCTGTGCATCGAATACTCATCCCCAAATCCAAAACCCTTCTGACCCCAAGCATTCTGGATAATGGATACTTAACCCATAGCCTATATATTTATTATCCAGTTAACTGCACTATTTATCTATCTTCTATCTATCTATCTATCTATCTATCTATCTATCTATCTATCTATCTATCCATCTATCTATCTATCATCTTTGTATCTATCTATCTATCTATCTATCCATCCATCTATCATCTTTGTATCTATCTATCTATCTATCCATCTATCTATCATCTTTGTATCTATCTATCTATCTATCTATCTATCCATCCATCTATCATCTTTGTATCTATCTATCTATCTATCTATCTATCTATCTAGTGAGCCCTTTGTTTTTAATCTGTTCTGTGTTCTGGTCTACCTCGTGGTAACTATGTATGTAAGCATCATGAAGGTGGGCACACTTATAGTGTTAGTAACATCTCAGGGTGTTTAAGAAGGGAACAACGGTAATGTCTAGTGCCCTTTACCCTTACTTCGGAGGGTGAGGCTGGGTAGGGGCGCTCCCTCTGAGCCTTACCCCCTCAGCAGGATTGAATATAAAGCCAAACTTCGGTCATCTTCAAATAATTCTCCTCTTTTTATTTCAATATTTTATTGCACGCTTCAAGTAAATCTGTCTCCACATTGAACATTGAACACACCAAAACCAAACCAAAAGTATTTGCCTTTTACAGAATCTGTGGTGGGCCACTTGGTTGCTTTGCTTTTTTTCCCTTTACACATAGTACCTTATCCTGAGACCCTAGATTTCTTTTAAAAATATTGCCAGAGACTGAGGTAAGAGACACAGCAGAATTTATTTATTCTTTGCAGCTCAGGGCTTTGTCGCACACTCTTCCTGTCTGAAACAACCCTATCTTGTCGTTTAGCCACTGGAGCACGCATCTGTAAAAGCAACGCTTAGGAGGCTCAGTCAGAATGGCCACCCTGGGCTGTATAGTAAGTTCCGGCTAGCCCAAGATGTCGCCCTAAATAACTAAATTCTATTGAACAGCTTGTTTTGAGAAGCAGCCTAGAGGTTGCCACTCTTCCTGTTAATGCCTCTACCCCCGTAACCTTTCTGGAGGTGCCTATAACTGCTTTGCCCTGGTGAGCTTGATCAAAAGCACCTCCTGGATAATGTTATCAACTGGGAAGGTCGAGGAGACAGACACAGGCATTGCATTAGAGCCTGTTCCACCGCTCCATCATCAGCCCAGAGCAAAGAGCCTAATTCTTCAGCCGTTGGTCAAAAAAGAAATGAGAAAGAGCCGAAGCAAGACAAACAGGCTGCTATTCCTGGGTACATAAAAATATACCTTTGGAAGTGGTTTAGCCAGGAAAAAAATATTTTTTAGCTCCCACCACAACATTTGTCAGTCTAATTTCTTCCTGAACAAGCATCGCTCTGTTGGAGCACAGCAAGGCAAGTTTTTCCAGCTCAAAGGCTTTTTGTTTGCCATGGAGGTCATCTATCCATGTGGCTTGTCATCTCTGGTCACTTGTTCCTCCAAGCTTAAAGCAAAGACATAAATCGTGCCCACATAATCCCTTCATTTTAAGAGAGGGGACACGGGGACATGTCAGAAGACGCTTAATTGCTGGGAAATGTCTTCGCCCCAGTTTTCTTTCTCGGGAGTCAGCTTACCCCACCGCTGCCTTTATTCATGTGGGATATAATGTTATTTCATTTTCCTCTGGTCATCTTACATCCCAAGGGAGTGCTTGACTCATGATATAATTACATGCTCAGCCAGTTCCCACTAAGAGTCACTGCAGGCTGCCACTGCGCCCCACCCCCCACCCCCACCCCTCCGCCCGCCCGCCAATCCTCCACTCCCATGCCGAAGAGAACAGAACTCTGCCAGAAAAACGGTGACACTTTTTGCACAACTGATAATTATTAGGTTTTCAGAGAGTGGTTTGCAATAGTCTCTGGGCCCTGGAGGTTAGTGACGCACTACAGAACCAGTCCAATTTGTGGTCTGTGGGTCTGGGCCAGTCCCGTCTGCCTCCATGCTCTCTGGTGTTTCATGAAATGTTTCCTGGAGGACAGATTTTTAAATGTTTGAGAATCGAGGTTTATTTCACAGAAAATGAGAATATTGGACTACCGCCATTAGAGATGTGTACAGCGCAGTCGTGTGTCGCCAAAGGTTAAGTTGGGGCAATGGCAGAAGCTCATAACCAATAACTGTGCCTTTCACACGCTGTCTTAAACAGACCCAGGTCTGGGCTGTGAAGTCCCGGCTTACATGGGGATATAAGAAGAGGATCCACTGCTGGTTGGATTTTGCATAAGGCACAAATGAGAAGAAAGGTAATGGCCACTAACCTCACCTCTCAGAACTACTTTTGGGGACAGAATCCTTTTGAGAGTTTGCCCTAGTTAATTTTAACTGTTACCTTGATAGAGTCATCTGAGAAGGATGGCCTCAACTGAGGAATTCCCTACATCAGGTTGATCTGTAGGCATTTCTGTGGGGATTTGTCTTAATTGTCAATTAACTATAAGAGGCCACTGTGGGCGGTACCATTCCCTGAGAAAGTAGTTTGGTGCAATATAAGAATCTGGGAGAAAACCAGCAAGCTTGTTTCTACTTCAAGCTCGTGTTTGAGTTCCTTCCTTGACTACCCTCAACAAGGGTCTGTGACTTGTATCTGAACCAAGCCCCTCCTCCCTTAAGTTGCTTTTGCTCAAAGTGTTTTGTCATAGCAATCGAAAGGAACCCAGAATAAAGTCATATTAATAGAGGCATATTAGAACTTCACTGTACTCCATATTTTCTTACATTTCCCACCAACCCCAGGACTTTCCATTGGGTCGACTTTCTTTGATCTCCAAAGTTTAATGGCTCAAATCCAAAATATTACTTCCTTGGGGAAGCCTATTTTGGTTTCCCTAATCTGGTGCACATGAATTGTGTTGATTTTTTTTTTAAACCCTACCCCATAGTTCTTCCTTTTTTATTCTTCTCAAATTTTGTACTTTTCTTTTACTGACTTTAAGTGTGTCTCTTTCCACTGAACTGCAAATTCTGTGAGCAAAATCACACACATACATATATAAATGTGTCAATGTGTCTTCATAAATGCATATTTTACTCCTAAACCTGAGATTTCACAAGCCATTGGCACCAAGTTTTATGTGAAGATGTGTTATTTAATCGCTAATGTTATTAACATTATCACTGTCATTAATTGAATGATGTCATTAATTGAACTTCATTGAGCAGTCACTCAAGAAAGTTTCTCAGACTTGAACATGTGTCATGCCTGCTTCCTTGGTGTTTGTCTATTGTTCTCACAGATTTGGTTCCACATGTGCCATAAAAAAACCCAGAGTCCTTCTAAAAACAAAATCCTAAGGAAAAAAAGACTTTATTTTCCTGTCATTTTAATATTATGTCCTTCTAATGACCATGGAGCTGATCCAAATTGTGTTTTTCCCAGAAGGTCCTAGGAACTTCACACTTGTAATAGGATTGGATCAAGATCACCCAAGACACTGGGTCAAAAATAGCCCATTTTCCACCCACTTTTCTTTTTCACCCAAAATGATCTCTCTGAAGAGAAATCTACCAGGTGACCTTATATTGCATCGAGATGAGCCTTGGAACCCAGTAAGAAAAGGGGTCAAACAGTCAGAAGCAGGGAACTGAGGACTAACTCCACTTCTCTTGGAGAAGGCTAGGTATGAGTGACAGGGGTCTAGCTATCTGAGCATGGTGTCTTCTCACACTCTGCAGTCCCAGCCACCCTGTGCTAACTCCTAGTCAGTGTATCATATTTCCTTCCAAGCCGGAAAGAAAGGAATCCTGTGAAGTCTCCCCTCCGGTTGGCTTGCAGGCTCCACTCCTAAGACTGCCTGGAGTCAGCTCTCCTGCCTGCTCCTTAACCACTACCGAAAATGTTCTACTCTGAGAGGTGAGAGAGCTGAGCTTTCTTCCCAGCTCCCACTCAGGAACTTGTGTATCTGAACAAGGATTCTACATCTTTGCATCTCAGTAACTAGACAATAAGGATAATGTTAAACTCCCCACATGGTTATTATGGTCATTTAAATAATACTGGTAGCAATTTTACTAATAATAATGTTTTCAAAAGCACAGAGCCTACTAACACTTTATAAGATCTCTGTATTCCCAAGCTCTGTTAAGTCAAAGGTACCCAGGATAGTTCATAAGCTGATCAAAATGTGAATTTTAAATTTTGAGTCAACATCCAAAATTGTCCTCTGACTTCTACATATGCACCATCATATGGGCCCACATACATAAGACATTCCTACACAAGAACACACAGTGGGGGGGGGACATTTAAATAGTAATAAAGTGGATGTCAGTGTCAAATACATTTTTAAGTAGCACCCCTACCTCAGTTGGAAACACAACTGAGAAAAAGGTCACAGCACTAAAGAGATTCTGGGTTAGTCAATGAGAGATCAGATCGATTACAGGTTGTGAGTCAGGCAAAGCAAAGTGATAAGGACTGACCATCATGTGGAAGGTCTGAAAAGCAAATATTCCAAACATCATAGACAGCAGCCATCCCTGTGGGTAGAGCTAATGTAGAAATTCTCAGAGGGTATCATATGGTGGTTGCCACTTTCCGACTTTTCTGTGTAATGAGCAGCTTGAAAACTCAGGGTCTAAAGGAAACTGATTTGTTCTGGTTTACTGTTGCCTGGATTGAGCATGATGTCCCTGGAGGGCTTCTCCAGGACTCTTTCTAAACCTCGCTCAGCTGGAGAGTCAGTTGGCCAGTCCCTGCTGAGGACTGTAGATAGGGAACTTGGTTCTCTTCTCTGTGACCTTAAATCCTGTGTTGAGCTGCTCTGCTGTCCTTACGTGGAGGTCCCAGAGCCACATTCCAAGAGGGTGAAAGTGGAAGGCAGAGTCTCTTGAGACTCAGGCTACACAACACACAAGATATCGTTTCCATCTCAGATGCCTAGTCCGGATGAAGGGCAGGGAGGGAAGTGGCAAAGTGACATGGCAGAGAGGCAGGCACACTACAGGGAGAACTGGTCACCATTAAGAAGCCTGGTAGAGCTTATTTTATACATGTAAATTTTCTACATTGCCAGGTCATTCAGCTTTTGGGGGGTGGGTAAGAAAATTTGGGAACATTAGTCACTAATACAGGGCCTAGAACCGAGCATGGTATCAATAAAGATGTGCACTCAATGCAAGAAGAATCAGTTTATGAGCAGTGTGTAGATTGACTGGTGCGATATAGGGGGCACTTTCGTTTACTTTCAATTCTGGGATGAAAGAGTAACAGAGAAGATTGACTGGCCTACATGGTGAGGAAAGGGAAGAGATGAATGATGGCTGCCAGACAGCATGCATCACAACAGAAGATTCATGGGAAAGGAACTCAAACAAGGTGGACCCTGTGGGGGCTCCGTATCACTCTCCGCGCAGTCTCCACAGAAGTGTCCAAGCAAGGGGCAGCCAAACAAAGTTCAAGGTGTCTGAGTGCCTAGAATTCACAGAGAAGGGACCCACAGAAAGACGAGAACAAGAGAGAACTGGCCTACACGTACTGTCCCCTTAGACTTCCGTTGAGGACTAGTCAGCAAGAACTGATGAAGAAACGGTCAAGGCCAAGAGAAGAAGAAGTAGCGAGCATAGGAATCTCACAGCCAGAAACAAGCAAGAATAGTCCATTTTCTCAGAGCAGAGAGACCTCACAACCTAGGAGCCAATAAATGGAATCTTCAAAAGGGCATTGGCTTAGGAGCTAGCTCATGTAACCCACAGATAAAAATCTGCCCTGGATACACCCCAAAAAACTTCTAAACAGGCTGCTAAAATATTAGGTTAGTTTCGACTAACAAGTACAACCCAGTGCAAAATTCAGAAATAATTAATGGCATATTTAAAGTAAGAAGTTATAGTATCTGATAATGTAAACTATCAAGTCAGAATCTCATACAAAACTGCCCAGAATGCACTTGGGTAAAAGACTGAACCAATCAGTGAAAACCTATCAAAGAAGGACACATATAATAAAGTCATTATGCAAAACCACCAAGACTTCTGTAACTAAGTTCCAAGTGTGTAAGATGCTAGAAGAAAGCAGAGTGGACCATAATAGGGAAGGAAGTTGCATGAGCTACTTATGAAGATCATAGGCAACACTTATGCAGGATAGTGCAAATATATATACTTTAAAAGAGATTGGACCATACGCTACCATTCCACAGTCCTGAAGACTAAGATCCTATGGATCAAAACCCCTAGTGTCTAACATTTCTAGACTCTAAAATACCAAAAGATGAAAATTCAAAGGAGTACTTCTAGGAAAAACAACTTTAAAAAGTACTTAAGAGGCATTTATTTATACTTGTATTAATATTTTGTGATGTTATATATATACATGTGTATATATATGCATATGTATATATGTATATGCGTATATATATATATACATATATGTAATTATACTCTGTTATTTGCTCTCCTCCTACCCTTCCCCATTCCTTCTCTTCCTATCTTGCTGGGTCACTCCCTAGGAATCATGCCTTCTGCTTTCATGAGCTATGTAAGCTGTTAGCTTCTCTTGTTCTCTCTTCCGTTTCCCATTAGAGACTTTCCTCTCTTCTATATAAGTATGTATCTATATATGCACATGTCCTGCACATACATGCACACACACACACACACAAACACACAAATTTCAAGTTGGTATATAAAAGAAACATAAATTAGTCTGAGCTGGTTCACTTAGCACAACCCATCCATTTTCCTGAAATGTCATAATTTTATTTTATTTTTTTTTTACAGCAGAATCAACCTTCGTTATGTATTTAGGCACCATATTTGTTTATCTTTTCTTCTTTTGAAGGACGTCTAGGCTAGTTCCAAAGCTTGGTCTCTTAGTCACTTCCCTCATTGCTGTGACAAGGTACCTGAGAACAGTAACTTAGCAAAGACAGAGCTTATTCTTGGCTCACAGTCTGACTTACAGTCCATGGTGGAGGTGGCATGAAGGGAGGGCTGTGAGGCAGCTCGTCCCAGGGTAGGTCCTACGGCATCTGTATTCTGGAAACAGGATGAGATGAATACTGGTACTCACCTTACTTTCTTCTTTTCCTTCCGTCTTAGACTCCACCCCCAGCGTACAACCACCTAAATTCAGCGGGGGCCTTCCCATCTCCAGCCAATCAAAAAGCTCCCTCACGGACCTATGCCAGAGGCTTGTCTCCTAGATGGTTCTAGAGCCTGTCAAGCTGTCGATGACCCTTAACCCTTCACAATTAGTTACTGCGACTAGTGTTTCAGTGAACTGGGACATGCAAATCTTGCTACAGAATTCTGATTCAGAGTCCTTTGGGTAAACATCCAGGAATGGAATAGATGGATCATACGACCCTTCTGTTTTTCGGATTTTGGAGGAACCTCCATATTGTTGTCCACAGTGGCTATACATCCGTTTACACTCCTCCCATTTATATGGATTCCTCCCATCATATTCTTGTCAGCATTTGATGTCAGCCTCCTCAGTGTTAGATATTTTACCTGGGGTGAGACAGGCTCTCAAGGCAGTTATAATTTGCATTTTCCTGGTGGCTAAGGATGTTGGATACTTTTTCAAATAGTAATCGGCCACCTCTGTTTCTGTCCTTGAGAACTGTCCATTCAATTCAGTAGACCGTTTGCTGACTGAACTAGTATGTTTCAGTCCTTAGTTTTGGGAGTTCTCTGTTGCTTCTAAATATTAACCCCCTGTGGAATGCACAGCTGGCCAAGAACTTGCTCCTGCTCTGTAGGCTGTCTCCTCACACTGCTGAGTTTTTTTCATGGTCGAGAAAACTGTTGGTTCCAGTTTGCTCTCTCTGCATCATCTTGCACTTGAAGGTGTGATTTCTCAGCTTCCTATTCTTGCAGCTATGCCTGCTTGCTGCCATGTCTCCCACCATGCTGGGCTCTTATCATCCTGGAACTGTAAGTCCAAATTAAGTCCTGTGAGTTGCTTCTAATTGTGGTGTTTTATCACTGTAACAGAAAAGTAGCTAAAAGAGATGGTAACTAAGTGTGTGTGTGTGTGTGTGTGTGTGTGTGTGCTCTCTAAAAATCACAGCACGTACCACTCAAATGGCAAGTTCTTTTGTATTCACAATAGCAAATATTTAGCAAGGGTATGAAAGAACTGAAATCTTTATACATTGGTAGTGTAGGAGTTGTAAAATTATACAACTATTTTGAACAACATTTATTTACATATTTATTTATAATAGCAGACATATCACCTCTTGCATTTATGTAAGAGAAATAAAACCACACGATCATGTATTAAAGAGTGTTTTCATTAACAGCAGATCACATACACAATAATAACAATAAGATTGTTGGCCAGTGACAGCACAGCCACTTTAATACGTGCTATGTGCCAACTAAATTACCTAGTGACACTTTTCTCAAAGAATATCCCTGTTGTTCAATGTTGCATGAGTATGTGCTCACACAACTTTTGCACATGAATGTTTACAGAAGCCATATATATACATATATTTACATATATATGTAATACTAAAATAAGATATGAATAGATAAATAAATTCTTATACAGTTCATATAATGGAATACAACTCAACAACACAAGAAAACTAACTCCCAATATATACAACACAGATAAATGTCAAAACAACTCTATGAGTTGAACAAAGAGAGTTTTCAAAGACACTGTATCCTACATTCATACAAAACTCCAGGAAATGGCATCTACCCTATATCAGAAGACCATGGATTAAGTATATTAGTTTTTTCTCATGTGATGAAACAAAATATCTAACCAAGCAACTCAAGGAAAGGAGAGTTTATTTAGTTTTAGAGTATAAAATCCATTGTGGTAGAAGGCATCTGGCAATGGCGTCCACATTGCGTTCATAGTCTGGCAGCAGATATTGATGATCACACCCAGCTGGCTTCTCCTTTTTCCCTTTTTGTTCAGTCTAAGGTCCCAGCCCATGCGACAATAGCATCATTCAGGGTTGTTTGTCCTTCCTCAGTTTAACCTTTATGGACACTCCCTAAAACACACACACAAAACTGTCTCATAGGTGATCCCCAACCCAGTCAGGATGACAATAAAACTATTAGTCATTATAGGAACTTCTCTGGACCAACGTGTTACTTTTAAACTATACCATTTCATACCTGGTCTCCTAAGGTTCCTGAACATCTCATAATACAAAATGCACTTAGTCCAATTTCCAAGGTCGTTATAACCATCTTAATACTGTAAAAATCTCCTAAATTCCTCAAGACATCTTGTTTTCTATGAGCCCTGATAATCTTTAAAAAACAAAAACCAACCAACATTCCAAGTTGTCTACCACCATACCACAGAATACATATTCCCATTCCTAAAAGGAATAATCGATTCTTATCAAGGAAAGATTAGAACTAAGTAAGACCCAAATCCAACAGGGAAGAGACCAAACCCTGAAGCTCCATGCACAACATCTGGAGGTACTGAGGACCTTAACTAGGTCCAATAGGAATTCGATAGCCCTGTCCCTCCAGCTTGCATTGAGCACATATGACCTCCAGCTGGCTCCATTCAGCCCAGCAGTGGTGGCACACACCTTTAATCCCAGCACTTGGGAGGCAGAGGCAGGCAGATTTCCGAGGCCAGCCTGGTCTACAGAGTGAGTTCCAGAACAACCAGGCCTACACAGAGTAAGCCCGTCTTGAAAAACAAACAAACAACAACAACAACAACAAAACAGGAACTACAACTTTACTTGATATTTACTTGATGAGCCAAACCTCGTGATTTTGGCTCCTCTTTTATTCTGGGGACTTTGTTGATCCTTAGACCTCACTTTCACAGTTACACAGGAGCTCACTCAGGAGCTCTCTGCAGGAGCTCTAGTGCTGCTGCACATATGCCTGGCCTCAGAGATCTTCTGTAACTTTGATGCCGATCTCTATGACCCAGTAACTCTAACATTTCACATGCCTGGAAAAGCAACTGCGTGTAGATGATGACAAATCCTGCCACCAGCTGGATGTACCTTGGCCTCCTTGCATCACATCTGCAATTCTATTTTTTAAAAAGCAAGAACAAAACCTATTTGTGGGAACGTAGTTGAGTAAGGAGCTACATGAGGGTCACAACTTTCAGCTCCGCTAAGTAACAAACAGGTGGGCTGGAGAGTAGAAACAACTGTATCTTCAAAGCAACTTCTCCAGGGCTGTGGAGCAAAGAAAGAAATGTTACCTAAGGCTCTGTGAGATGTGTTTTGGAATGAGAAATTGAAGATTTTAGAGGAACTGGGACTATGAGGAAGTAAATAGGTCAAATTTAAAAATCACAGAATAAAAACAATAGGGTGAAAGTAGACTCCAAAAATTCTGATCTCTATTTCTTTACATATATATCAAGAAGCAGGATTGCCAGATTGTGTGAGTGGTGTGTGTGTATGTGTGTGTGTGTGTGTGTGTGTGTGAGTTACTTCCATACACCTATCCAGAATGACTATATTAGTTTTGTTTCTATCAGTAGTGTACAAGAATTCTATTTTCTTCACATTATCTTCTACCTGTTCTGTTAGTTGCTGTTGTTGTCTGTGTGTGTGTGTGTGTGTGTGTGTGTGTGTGTGTGTGGTAATATCCATCCTAACTGGAGTTACATGACATCATTGTATCTTTTATTTAAATTTATCTGATTGATAGCGAAACTGAATGTGTGTGTGTGTGAATATATGCATTCTGTATGACTAGATCATTATGTGCAATGTGCACATAAAAGAAAATACTATGATTCATTGTACCGAGGATATACAAACATATGTTGGCTACATTTTAATATCTTTGAATTAATATGAACTTGGTAGACTCTACAGAGACTGTTTTTTTGTTTGTTTGTTTGTTTGTTTGTTTTGATTTTTTGGTTTTTGGTTTTTCGAGACAGGGTTTCTCTGTGTGGCCTTGGCTGTCCTGGAACTCACTCTGTAGACCAGGCTGGCCTCAAACTCAGAAATCTGCCTGCCTCTGCCTCCCAAGTGCTGGGATTAAAGGCATGCGCCACAACTGCCTGGCAAGAGACTGTTTTTTAAGGGAACCTTTACATCACCTTTAATCTTAGCCTTTTATATTAAAGGGAAGATGGACACAAGGCTAGTTTAACTGAACATTTCATGTCTCCATAGCTTGAAATGATGTGGGAGCTGGTGGGATTCCATGGGGCCCTGGAGAAAGAAGCAGAGGTATGCTTTCCGGCTTCTTGCATGTTTCCACCCCAGCCCTCTGTATTGGTTATTGTGTCTCTGTGACCACAGGACCTGACCAACACAACTTAGGGCAGCAATGCTTCACTCTGGCTCGCACTTTTCAGAGTGTTTCAGCCAGTCATGACAGAGAAGGCAGGGCAGCAGGCACACCACAGCTCACAGCAGGCAGGCAGAAAGGTAGTAGCATGCAGCAGGGTCTGTTTGCAGCACAGAGGCCTGGCAGTCATGGCCTCATCCTCTGACATTGTAAGCAAGCCCCACTTAAATGCTCTTTCTAAGTTGCCTTCGTCATCATGCCTCTTCATAGCCATAGAACAGTGACCATGACGGAAGGAGGGGTCTGCTACCTTCTCTCAGCTCAGCCGGCTTTTATCCAGTCAGTGTGCACTTCTATCCTTCCACGAAACTCCCCATTCCAGGAATCCTGTTCCCACTCAAAGGGAGGAATGAGGTTTCTCAGGGTGCTCAGACCGAGGCGGCAGAAGTGTGCAAGGGTGGGTCTCCAGTATCCCACCGGTAGTAAGTCCAAGAGGAGCTCGGCCTCTGTGTGCCTCGCTGCATAGCTGCATAGAAGCCCCTTCTAAGCATGCAACTGACACTAGCTTCTCTAGCTTAGGGCCTGTTTCTGAGAGCTTGCCTGATCTTATGTTTGCCTCTGAAATGCATCTCTCACAACTGACTCATAAAAGAGAAAGAAAAAGATTGGGGGGTGTAAAAGGTGCACTGAGTCACTTGGATGGCTTGACTCTGATCAACCTTGCAGTTAGTCCCTAAAGACAGAAGAAAAGGAGGATGGGGGCAGGACGGAGGAGGATGAGTCAGGAGGGAGGGGGAGGGGGCAAAAGGAAGGGAGGGGGCAGAAGGGAAGGGAGAGGGCTGGAGGGAGAGGGAGGGCCAGGAGGGAGGAGGAAAGAGCAAGAGGGAGAAGGAAGGAGCAAGAGGGAGCGGGATGAGGCAGGAGGGAGGAGGAGGGTGCAGCAGGGAGGAGGAGGGGGCAGAGGGGAGGGGAAGTGGGCAGGAGGGAGGGGGAAGAGCAGGAGGCAGGCAGTTCCTTTTTTAGTCCCTTACCAGGATGCTGCATGGAAAGTCTGACTGAAACACTGAATGTGTAGAGTTATCAGGACACTGCCCTACTTGAAAACTCAGCTCTCAGGAGCGCTGCTCAGTTGCTGCTCACTTGTCCTCACTGGACCAAACCTAGCTCTTCCCAACACTGGGGATGCTCTTCCTGCCAATACTCTAAAGGAAAACCGATATCTTGCCTGACTGAAGATGGCTTTTATGTCACTCCTGCAACCAGAGCTGACATTTTAGAGGACTCTCTGGTAAGATCCAGTTCATTCAGACAAGGATACAAGTTTCTACTATCCAGAAATAAATTAAAACTGAAGTCAGATGTGTTGATAACTTCCTTCCCTCTCCTTCCCTTTATGTGTGTGTGTGTGTGTGTATGTGTGTATGTGTGTGTGTGTATGTGTGTGTATGTGTGTGTATGTGTGTGTGTATATGTATGTATGTGTGTGTATGTGTGTATGTGTGTGTATATGTGTGTGTGTATGTGTATGTGTGTGTATGTGTGTGTATATGTGTGTATGC
>JADRCD010204754.1:0-15293 GCA_019843815.1 Montemys delectorum | reverse complement strand
CACACACATTCTCAACAAGTGTTGTATATAGATATGACAATATATAGATGAGAATGTATACATATAAATGTACATATGCATATACATATATATGTATACATTCTCAACAAATAAATTATGAAATGCTCCTGATGATCCATGATATTAAGAGCAGAGATTGTAGATTGTTGTGTAGCTGTCTTGTTTATAGATGAGCACACAACAGGATCTTACCTTCTGCATGCTGACCTGTGGTAACTGACCATCTACTGCATGAAGGTTCTCTAATGATGTTTGAGAGAGGCATTATATATAGATAAGGAAATTAGAACTCAGCTAGCACTTGTTGGCATCCACAATAGTGTCTGGGTTTGGTGATTGAATATGGGATGGATCCCCAGGTGAGGCAATCTCCGGATGGTCCTTCCTTCAGTCTCTGCTCCACACTTTGTCTCCGTAACTCCTTCCATGGCTATGTTGTTCCCCCTTCTAAGAAGGACTGAGGTATCCACACTTTGGTCTTTCTTCTTCTTGAGTTTCTTGTGGTTTGTGGATTGTATCTTGGGTATTCTGAGGTTATGGTCTAATATCCACTTATCAGTGAGTGCATATCATGTGTGTTTTTTTGTGACTGGGTTACCTCACTCAGGATGATATTTTCTAGTTCCATCCATTTGTCTAAGAATTTCAGGAATTCATTGTTTTTAACAGCTGAGTCGTAATCCATTGTGTAGATGTACCACATTTACTGTATCCATTCCTCTGTTAAGGGACATCTGAGTTCTTTCCAGCTTTTGGCTATTATAAATAAGGCAGCTATGAACATAGTGGAACATGTGTCCTTATTTTTTGTTTGTTTTCGTTCTTTGTTTTTCAAGACAGGGTTTCCCTGTGTAGCTCTGGCTGTCCTGGAACTCACTCTGTAGATCAGGCTGGCTTCAAACTCAGAAATCTGCTTGCCATTGCCTCCCAAGTGCTAGGATTAAAGGTGTGCACCACCACTGCCCAGCATGCATATGTCTATATTACATGTTAGAGCATTTTCTGGGTATATGCCTGTTATAGCTGTCTCCTGAGAAGCTCTACTAACGCCTGACAAATACAGTGTAGGTGGATGCTCGCAGCCAACCATTGGACTGGGCACAGGGTCCCCAATGGAAGAGCTAGAGAAAGGACCCAAGGAGCTGAAGAGCTTTGCAGCTCCATAGGAGGAACAACATTATGAACTAACTAGTACCCCTAGACTTCCCAGGGACTAAATCACCAATGATAGAGTACACATGGTGAGACTCATGGCTCCACCTGCATATGTAGCAGATGATGGCCTTGTCAGTCATCAGTTGGAGGAGAAGCCCTTGATTCTGTGAAGGTTCTATACTCCAATTGTAGGGGAATGCCAGGGCCAGGAAGTTCAAGTGGGTGGGCTGGTGAGCAGGGGCAGGGTGAAAAGTATAGGGGGTTTTTGGAGGGAAAACCAGGAAAGGGGCTAACATTTGAAATGTAAATAAAGAAAATGTCCAATAAAAAAGGAAATTAGAACTCAATGGATAGTTTATTATTGTATCGGTTTAATAGCATAATAGTATTGTATTTTTCCTATGACCTAGACAACCATAGAATCTGGAGCCCTGTTAACAGTGTACCACACAAGTTCAATCTTGTAGAGCAAGCCATAGTTTAATTAGAAAGTGAATGTTTATGCTATAATATTTGTGTCACAATTATGCCATTGGACATATCAGATCAGATCAATGGTTATCTTAGCTGAGAGTCTTGATATTCAATTAAAACCACTGAGTATTTTCTGCCTGGGCACCTGCCATAGTACTCCTAGCACTATGGATGCTAGTTGGTAAGGTATGAATACCTGCTTGAGCTTGATTTCTTAATTTTTCTATGTCAGGTATGAGATTTGTACAAGAAAATTATATCTCTAACATAGTGTTTGAATGAAGGATTTATGAGATCCCAATGTTCCAGCTGTAAAAGAAGTAACTCATAGAAGCAGGGGGAGGGGGAATAGGATAGGGGTTTCCAGAGGGGAAACCAGGAAAGGGGATAAAATTTGCAAGGTGAAAAAGAAAATATCCAATAAAATAGTAAAAAAAAAGAAGTAACTCATACTTGGCCTTGGAATATTTTTGTTTTTTGATAACCTATGCTATCAGGGAGGGGCAGTTTCCTCTTGCTACAGGAGTACATTTATTCTTTTTTGTGTGTGTGTGTGTGTGTGTGTGTGTGTGTGTGTGTGTGTGCTTATTTGTGAACATATATGTGTGTTTGTGTGTATATGTGTGTGTATGTGTGTGTGTGTTTGTGTTTGCACATTTTGTGAACCTTCTAGAGTAGTAGATTTCCATATGGTTTTAAGTTTAGTTAAGCATTCCAGGAAACATCCAATCAACTGCCCTCTGATGTATCACTGCACTTCATGCTTCCTGTTCCATTATCCTTTTTTCAATCTTCATAGCATCTGTGATCTATTCCCTTAGCTTGAAGCCTACCTGAATGCTCCTTAACTATTTCCTTACTATTTCTTGGTCCCTGCAAGTATTCCAACTTAAAGACACATATGTAAAGATTCAAAGCTAGTATGAACACATGAGAGAGAACACATAACATTTGTATTTACATATCTGGGATTTCTGACTTAGAAGAATGATTATACCCATCTCCAGGCAATTACTTGAAAACTCTATATTTCATCAATGCTCCAAAACTTTACTTGGAACTATACTAAATTTTCATTAGACTTCTATCAGTTGATGAACAACCGGGCTGTTTTTATTTCCATGCCATTGCATTTAGTGTGACAATGGATATAGGTGAGTGAATGTCTATATAATAGCAAATAGACTCCTCTGGGAATCTACCCTTTATAGTTCTATTTGGTATTCTTTAGCCCTCGTGTACATGGATGTACATCTAGATACCCAGGCTTTCAAAATATTCTTCTACTGTACTATTGAAAGTAATAGTTATGTCTTGATTATTTTATTTTTCTATATAGATACTTCAAATGTTATGGTAAGTTTTTGGTGTTCAAAGCATCTCACACATTTTATCCATACTAATGTATGTGCATGCATATATTAATTTACCTATTGAATAATCCAATTCCTCTACTTTTTCTTCTTGCTTTGATACTGTTTTCCACATAACACATTCTTTTTAAATTTAATTTTATTTTCTTATTCTTGTCTCATACAATAAATCTCAGGTTCAGCCCCCCCTCTCTCTCCTTCTCCCAATCTCCAGACCCCAACCTTCCCTTGCCCTCAGATCTACATGATGTATTTGAGTGAAGAAGTTTTCTTCTTCACTGAAATTTCTAATTTAAATAATGAGGCTATCATTCCCAGCATCAGTTCAGTTTGGTTTATCATCCTCAAATCAGACTCTCTCTGTTTTTCTTATTTTAGATTTAACAACAGAATTTCTATTGAGACAATGGAAATTATAACGCTGATTGCATCATGAAAGGAGTCCTCTCATCTTTACTGTAGCAATTGCAGGTGCTTGGATTAACAGATTTGGGAAGAATATTTCTTAACACACATATGCCTTTACTCTGATTTCAACTGAAAGTATATTTACATAAAAATTCATAATTATGAAAAGTCAAGGCTTCATTTGGCTACAAATTTAAAACCTAAACACTTGGTATGGTGACTGTGAGGAGCAAGACTCCACATTGTTAAATCAATTGTGATACATAAAATATCAGCATCACAAATCAAAGAACACATTTTCTAAGGTTACTTGAAAAATAGGGTCATTAAGTAGTAATATATTTAAACTCAGTTGCATCAAATTAATATGCATTTACATGCACAAAACTTCTTTAAAATAATGCCCATTTTATTTCTATCTTTAAAAACTGTCATTAATAAAAATATTAACATTATATGGTGCACAAATCTGAACATAGAATTTTCAACAAGGGAATGAGAAACATTTGAAAACTGTCCAAGGTTGTGGCTTGTCCAAGGTCTCTGGGCACTCTGAGGGATCTGAGTTAGTTGACACAGTCATTCTTCCTATGAGGTTCCCATCCCCTTTAGCTCCTTCTGTTCTTCCTCTAACTCTTCCATATTGTTCCCTGACCTCAATCCAATGGTTGATTGAAAGGATCTGCATTTGTTTCAGTCAGTTTCTGATAGATCCTCTTAGAGGAGAGCCATGCCAGGCTCCTGTCTGCACATACAATGTGGTGTTAGTAATAGTGTCAGGATTTTGTGCCCACCCATGGGATGGATCTCAAGTTGGGCCTATCACTGGGTGGTATTTCAGTCTCTGCTCTATTTTGTGCCTGCATTTCCTTTAGACAGGAACAACTCTGGGTTAAAAGTTTTGAAGATGGATGGGTACTCCCTGCCTCAATTGAGGTCCATGTCTATCTACTGGAGGTGGTCTCTTCTGGTTCCATCTCCCCACTGTTGGGCATTTCTGCTAAGATCATCCCCATCCTGGTAGCCTCTCATATCCCAGGTCTTTGAGATTTTCAAGAGGCTCCACCTGCCTCCTAACCCCCCACTGCTGCTTATTTCAATTCATTCTCCTGGTCCTCTGGGCATTCCTCTGGTCTCTCCCCCTACTTTATACTGCCCCTCCTTTACCCTTCTCCCCTTTTCTCCCCCACCCAGTTTCCTTTTTTCCCCCCACCCAGGAGAGGGTGGGTTGGTGAGCAGGGGGAAGGGTGAGGGAATAGGAGTGGTTTTTGGAGGGGAAGTTGGGAAAGGGGATATCATTTGAAATGTAAATAAAGAAAATATCTAATAAAAATTAATTTCTAAAAAAAGGAAAAAAGAAAAAGTCAATCGACCGCTCATTCTGGTAAGATTGTAGCACTCACTCACTGATGTGAGTGGGAAAATTTCAACCACTCTGGAAATCAATTTGGTAGTTTCTCAGAAAACTGGGGACAATTCTACTTCAAAACCTAGCTGTACCACTCCTGGGCATATATCCAAATGATGTTCTACCATACCATAAGGACATTTGCTCAGTTATGTTCATAGGAGCTTCATTCATAGTAGCCAGCAATTGGAAACAACCCAGAATTTCCTCAATCAAAGAATGCATAAAGAAAATGTAGTTCATTCATACAATGGAATACTATGGGATACTATTCAGCTATTAAAAGAACATCACTAATTTTTCAGGCAAATGGAAGAAAGTAGAAAGTACCATCCTAAGCGAGGTAACACAGACACAAAAGAATATGCATGGTATGTATTCACGGATAAGTGAATAGTAACCATAAAGGAGAGGATAACCACATTGAAATCCACAGACCCAAAGAAGTCATATAATAAGGAAGCCCATGGGAGAATACTTGAATCTTATTCAGAAAGGAAAACAAATTATTCATTGCAAGCAGATGGAGAGATGCACCTGGATGGGAAAGAGGATGAGCAGGGGAGTGGGGAACCTAACTGGGTGGGAACGGTCATAGGGAGAGCTGTAGAGAGAGAACGGAAACCATCAGGTATAGAGGGGCATCCTTAGGGCATGTCAGAGACTTGGGACATGGAGTAGGAGGAGGACCCAGAGAGTCTGTGCTGGTGACTTTTGTTGAGACTATTTGCAATGGGGGATATGGAGCCTGAAGTGGTGACCTCTTATAGCCAGGCAGCACCAACCCACCCATAATACATTTGACCTAAAATGTGTCCTGCTTACAAGATGTGCAGGGATAAAGATGGAGCAGGGACTTAGGAAATGGCCAACCAATGACTAGCCCAGCTTGAGACTCATGCCATGGGCAAGAAACAATCCCTGACACTATTAACAATTCGTTGCTATGCTTGTAGACAACAGCCTAGCATAATTGTCCTCTGAGAGCTTCATCCATCATTCAATGTAAAGAGATACAGAGACTCACAGCTAATCTTTTGATAGAGCTCAGGGAGTCTTGAGGAGGAGTTGGTGGAAGGATTAAAGGACCTAGAGGAGATATGGACTTTAGAAGAAGACTAAGAAAGTCAACTCACCTGGACCTTTGGGAGCTTCTGTACACTGAGCCACCAAGCAAAGTGTGGACTGGAAATAAGCTCACCACACATATGTACTCATGTGCAACTTGGTCTTCATGTGGATTCCCAAACATCTGGAGTGGGAGCTTACTATGAATCTGTAGCTTATCTGTGGATTCTGTTCCCCTAACTGTGCTCCCTTGTCTCATCTCAGTGGGAAAGGATGTGTCTAGTCCTGTAATAACTTGTAGTGTGAGGAAAAGGGGTGGGAGATTGTGTGAGGGGGTTACCAGAAGGAAGTGGGATATTAATTGGGATTTGAAGTCAGTAAATAAACTAATTTATGAAAAAAATACCTTTTCTTAAATAAAAGTAAAATACAATATAATAAAATGTTCACAAATTCACTCATTATATGCAAATACTTATTTGACAAAAAGCATGTGTCTAACAATACCCATACATAATGGCTAAAATTTTAAAATATTTCACAAGAAAACAATCTTTTCATATTGTTTCTTTTCTCCCATTTATTTGGTTCATTTTGGTGTTTTTTTAATTTGGGGTTGGGGGGGGGGGGGGTTGTTTCGAGACACGGTTTCTCTGTATATCCTTGGCTGTCCTGGAACTCATTCTGTAGACCAGGCTGGCCTCGAACTCAGAAATCTGCCTGCCTCTGCCTCTCAAGTGCTGTGATTAAAGGCGTGCACCACCACTGCTTGACTCCTTTTTTGGTGTTTTTCAAACTTTAGACTCTCAAAATGTTTTTCACTTTTTACTCTTTTCTTTCCATTTTTTCATACTTTTCTTCCTTCTTCCATACGTTAAAAAAAAAAAGTCATTAAAAAAAGTAAAACAAAAGCAAAGATAGACATTTTTGGCATAATTAAAGAAGAATAAAAATTTTGATAGTTTAGAAGAAAGTTTGATATTGATGACACACTGCAGAATTTTTACAACATTCTTTGTTTTAATTTTAATTACTTTATTTATTTACATTCCAGTCATTGCCTGACACTATTGCCTGACAAGAACAGTTCTTAGTCAGAAATTTTGACTTTGGGTTACTCCTCCCCCTTGCTTATGAGAGGGTGCCCCATCCCCCACAGTCCTTCCTTTCCCTGGGGCCTCAAATCTCTCCTCCCTCTGAGGCCAGACCAGGCAGATCTCTAATATATATGTATGCCAGGGGCTGCTGAAGGGCCCATGTATGTATGTTCCTGGTTGGTGGTTCAGTCTCTAGGAACTCCTGGGGTTCTGGGTTAGTTGAGACTGCCAGTTTTCCTATGGGGTCTCTCTTTCCTGTTGGGATTCTTTAATTTTCCCCTAATTCAACCATAAAGGTCCCTAACTTCATTTCAGTGGTTAGATGTGAGTCTCTGCATTTGTCTTACTTAGCTATTGATAGTACGTCTCAGAAGACAGCCATGATGCTTACAGCTCCTGTCTGTAAGCATCAGTAATAGTGTCAAGCCTCAGTGACCTCTTTTTACCACCCCCCACCCCCATGGTATAGATTACAAGTTGGGCAGTCATTGAACCACCTTTCCTTCAATCTCTTCTCTATTTTTTTCCCTGCAGTTCTTTTAGACAGGAATAGTTCTGAGTCAGAAATTTTGACTGTGGGTTACTAGCCCAGTCACTCCACTTGAGGCTCTATCTACTGTAGGTGAACATTTCGAGTTCCCTCTTCTCAGTGTTGGGCATTTTGGCTAAGGTCACCCCTATTGACTCCTTAGAGTCTCTCACCTCCTGGGATTCTGATACTTTTTAGAGGGACCCCTACCTCCCATGACCTGAGGCTGCTTATTTCCAAATCATTTTCCTGCTCATCTGGGCTTCATCATTGTCCATGACCTCAGGGCATGTGACTGAATACCTGTCACAGAAGGGAAAATATTTATCTAAAAAATGTAATCAAACACTATGACAACATAGCCAACATTATGTATGATCACATTTTACTTGTTTCTTATAACTATCCAAAGTTGCAGATACTCATTTAGTATATACCAGAATTTGCTATGTTTCAAATACAACATTCAAGAATATGGTGTCTATAGTTTCATATCAGTAGGCTTTTAGTTAGAATGGTATGTGGACTGCTTTGAAGGGTTAGACCTACATTTACATTTGTATGTTGTATCTATTCATTCAGAGAATAGCATCTTGTGCACCAAAGTCTTGGTGTATACTCTGCTCTGAGATCTGGTGGTCTGATTACTGCATTGGGACTTTTGTCAGAGGGATATGAACCTTGTCAGGGACATGTTATATGTTATATAGTATTTAATTTTTATTACAATGATGATCAGCCGTGAAATCCTATCAAGGTACTTCTCTATATACCTGGTACATTTTCAAATGGAGAACATTTGTCATTAAATATCACAGAGTTTTATAACCTCAACAAAGAGGATAAATATTGATGGAGAGCTGAGAATCTGATGCAACTTTATCCCCAGACTATTCATGGGTGTTAATCCTTCTCAGAGATTTTCACACTTCAATTCTTCTCGTTTTTCAGTTGTCATACATAATTCATGTAAGAATTGCAAGAGCAGAAATCTGCGAAGTAAGTACTTCAGTAAAATCTCAAACAAGAAAGGAAGAAAGAAAACAATCTGACTTATTTATAAATTTATATCTTCATTACAGTTATCTATTTTTAGATTCATCATCCCTCTTAATTAGCATATTTGTCTACTCAATAGATGTTGGAGATATTTTGGGAGAAAACTAAAATCTGTTCCACAATTTGGTAGTAACATGAAATTTCTATTTAAGGTTCCCCTATTATGCAACTGACTATCTTTGAGCCGCTTCACTGGCCATTTAAAAATTATATCAGCATGAGGGATTGAAAATACATATTTAATTTAAGAAGCCAGGAACAAAAAGATGATGAGAATTATTTCATATTAGTATGGAAGATTCAAGCTACTTAGATAGATTTAATACATAATTTAATTTTTCATATAAGAATATATAGATATACTGGAAAATTTGTATATTAGTTATATGAATATGTAGGAGTAGACTTATATTTTATTACATTTATATGTCTTGCATGCACATACATGAGCATTTTATAATACATTTACATTATGAAAAGAGGATAAAAAATAAAGTATACTCATTGAATTTGGTTTGTATTGGTGAGTAGGGAAGAATTGAGGAAAAGTAAGAGATGATCAAAGTACATTGTAAGAAAAATTGTATAGAAAAGTACATCTCCATAATATATTTTCACCTTATTTTAAGTCTTAAGTATTTATGTACACTGAAGCACAAGACATAGCCAAATTACTTCTATTTAGACATATATTTTAAATGCTGCTTATCAAAATACATTAATTCTGTCTTAGACTTTTATTGATGGGATAAAAAATCATATTCAATGGCAACTTTGGCAATGGAGGATTTATTTTGCTTACAGTTATATATCACAAACCATCACAGAGAGAAGGTAGGGGAGTGGGACTGCCCATAGGGACTTGGGCTTCCTCAGAATAACCATTATGAAAATAGCTAAGAGGATTGGCTGAAAGACAAATATTGACTTTTTTCGGTTTCTCAGTTGAGATTGGTTCATCTCAAACTCTCTAGCTTGTGTCTAGTTGACATAAAGAGCTAGAGCAACTATGAACAAACACATTTTGACTTGGATTCCTGATGATTGGGAGCCACTGTAATCTGTTCTTGTAGCTCAAGAATTACAATATTTTTATTGTTGTTTTTGGGTTTTTGGTGGTTGTTTTGCTTTGTTTTGTTTTGTTTTTCAGATAGCATCTTACTTTGCAAGTCCTGGCTGACTTTTTACAGTCCTGGAACTTACTTTGTAAATTTGATTGTCCTTGATCTCAAAAAAATGTCTGCCTTTACCTCCTAAGTGCTGAGATGAAAGGCATGTACCATCATGTCTGGCTTGTAGTTAGCTTTGGCTAGCTTTATAAATGCTCAAAGATGCTATGACCAGAACAAATTACCATAACAATTACATAATCACCAATTTTCCCAGCTTTTATAGCAAGCTACAGTAACAACTAGCCTAGAAATTAGAATGTAATTACTGGGTTTTTATTTGAATGACTCTTTCCTTACAACCAGTAATAAGTATCAGAAAAGAATTAAAAACACACAATCATAATCAACTTACTCAGGGTTTTCTATAGATTATTCATTGTTACTATTTACAATGTTCTGCCAAAATAATATGAGCTAATAGACTAAACAGAACTTCAACATAGTAATTGAGCAATGTACCCTTCTTTCTTTGGCTACTAATCTAATACTGTCTGTGTTTCTAACACATTCAGTAGTGTGCACAGACTTTATGTACTTGTCTTAGATTTTTCTTTATTTTCATTCTAAGTTACTGAGAGTAATCCAGGAATTTATCATTAACATAGGTGTTCTAGTAGTCTAGAATACAGCTGAGATTTTCATTACTTCAGTGTGGTTTTTGAGGCAGGTATGTTCCTTTCTGCCCTGAAACTCAACAGTAAGTCTTCTCAGCCTTCAAATTCTCTCATGTTTACTTAGAAGATGGGAGGAAGATGGGATGCCAAGATGGCATCCTTGGCACATGGAAGGTATGGAAGGAGAAAAAGATGAATTGGCATATTTTTATCAAAATCTTAAATAATTTTTTAAATTAAGTATTTTCTTTATTTACATGTAAATTTCTCCTTTCCCAGTTTCCCCTCCAAAACAAACAAACAAACAAACAAACAAACAAAAACAACAAGAACAAACTCCTGTTGCCTCCCCCCTCCCCATGCCTGCCACCCCACCCTCTCCCATTTATTGGCCCTGGCATTAAATAATATCTTTTAGAATAACCCAAGAAATTTCTAACAATATAGACAATGTATGCTTTTCAATAACTAATGTTTCTTTGTCCAAGGAATGAATTGATCAAATGGATGAATTAACAAACACACTGAGACAATAGAGATTTTATAGACTTGTATATTTTATGCTTTAGAGCTTATCTGAATCATTGGAAGAGCCGTATAATTATACACTTCACTAATGTAAATTCTTTACTTCTCTACCTCAGATACTACACCAAATTCCTTCCATGTTGCAACTTATGCATTGAGTTTGACTATCCATAGAATCTGGTCAGCTAACACTTTGGACTTTACTATGTAGTAGCCAAGACCTCTGACCCATTAATAATATCATGAAGAATATCTTAAGGAGATGTTCTTATGAAATGTTTCTATCCTGAGCTATGGAGATGTCTGTTTTTGTTTGTTTGTTTGTTTGGTTGGTTGGTTGGTTGTTTTGTGGGTTTTGCTTTGTTTTATTTTTTAACTATAACAGGTTACTTACGATGCTAATGAATTTTAAGAGTATTATTCAGAAAGTCAAGTTTTATAGAAAAATAAGTTTGGTTTGTGCATCTTGAGTGTTTTAGAGTCAAGAATAGTATAGACATATAAGAGTGTCCATTAGTCAGGAGTTCTGAGATGTAGGACCTTAGGAGGAAATTTGTTAGATTATAGCTCTGCCTCTCTTGTAACTTGTAATTGTTGCATGATAATCAAGACAGCTGTAAAGGAAAGTAAGAGACTCTTCAAATTTACTTTCTTTTCATGCTTCTTTGCTTCTACATTTTCAAATCAGTGCGTTGAAAATTAGTATGTTGCTTTCTTATTTGCAATGTAACAGATTTGATAATTTTCAAATGTCTTCAGATTACTAAATATTTATAACCATCTGGCTACCTCTGAATGGTGAGAAGACAAAGCAAAATAGAGCAATCATAACAAACAGCTGGACAACCCCCACCATCCGCACAGATGAAAAACTGAGTCTCTTAAAATGAGAATCTGCAATGTTTTGCAAAATGTCTAGATTTTTAAAAATTAAATGATATTTTCATTTCCAAAATAGATAAAAGTATTGCTTTCAGGATTACATTCACTATAGAATAAGGCATTATGTTTACTCCAGCTAACTTATAAAGGCCCACTTAAGCAAGCACAAAATGATAGACATTCTCTAAATTCTGAGAATAATGTTGAATATGCTCATTTAGAGTTATTAGTGTCAATGACTAATATATATTCCTAAAACTAAAAGATTATATATTAGAGAATATATGACAATGTAAGCCCATGGATTTAAAGAATATTGCATGCGACCTCTAAAAATGGCAATGAGAGTAATGAATGTTGCATCCAGCTTGTTAAAAATAATGTATCTGGTTTGCTAATAAATACTGAGTTTTATAACATCAAAAAAAAAAAAAAGAATATTGCATGCTTTCACTTACATGCTTTCTAAATTTGATGTATAAGTAAAATAAAGTTACACAGATATGCAAGCTATCTTTTGAATTTATCTTTGCAAGATTTGAGAAAAGGGAAATGAAATTACAATGCATTATAACATACTGGGTTTTACACAATTGCAGGCCTCTCTAGTGTGTCCCACTAAGCTATGACTTTCTCCTTTCTCACATCTGCTCAAGGGTACTTCAGAAAACTGATGAGAATAGATGCTGTGAATGAAGCAACTATATCCTAGATTTTACCAAACACACTTGGCCAACAACAATAGGACACCTAAAGTTGTCCTCCAACTTCCACACTTGTAACACTGCACCTTCACACCCACCCATTTACATATTCATAGAGAATATTAAATAAATATAGGAAATTTTTGGTTTAAATAAGGATTTTCATAATCTATTACTATTAAAAATAATGGAGCTCATGAATTCAATTACACAAAGAAAATGTATTGTTTAAAATGTACATGGAATATTCAGTTTACTTATTTGTCTATAACAACATTTTAAAATGATGAATTATCATGCATATATTCACTTTTATAAACCAGAGATATTCAAACCTGATGTTTAAGTGCAACATCCTACTGATAAAGAAAGAACTTTAGGATTACAAGTCTAAAAGACACATTACTGAGATCTTTAAAACTGAAGGGCAAAAGCTTAGATTTTAAATATAATTAACTATCCCTGTTTTGCTTGAATCATTGTTACTTGACTGCTGAAAACAATTATGTTATAAATTATGGAACCTAATTTTGAAATATTTTATTCATCTTTATGTTCCTGATAGTTATTTCTCTAAAGTTTTATTGGTTTTTACTATAAGAGAGTGAGGTTAAGATATGTTTGTCTGTGTGTGTTCCTAAATTTATAAGTATAACCTGCTCAGTATATACAAATTATTTGTACTGTGTTGTTATTTTTACTGAGGGCTAATTTTGTCAAGCATTGCTCTTACTTAAAAGCACTACATCAGACATTACCATTATTTTGATTCTCCAAGGGAAGGAAGAATATTACATACATTTGTAATTTTTATCCCTTATGTTAAATCTCTTTGACTTTTCTTTCATCAGGTTATTTTTCTTCAGTGATATTCCTGCTCCCATAATTCAGTAGTAGGTCAGGTAACAAGTTTCCTTGTGTATTTCCTGTGGGAGTTTGTGGTTTTCCATTATGCTTTATAAGAATAATTTCTCTGCTGTACTGAATTCACAGTTGACCTTGTTTTATGTTGTCGCTTGCAAAGAATTGTGGAATTTCCTTCAGGTCTCTCAGGTTACAGATAAGATATCAAGTCTTTATGACACTAGTATTCTCCACAGACAAGAGTCATCTTTTTCTGCTTTTGTATTTTGTTGTTGGTGGTGGTTTTTGTTCTGTTTGTTTTACATTTTCGTTGTTTCATTCAAATGATGCTTTCTTTGTGGATTTACACTGTGTGGGTTCCATTCATTTTCTTCAAAGATTGCTGAAATGTAATATTAGCAACCACGGTTCCTCTGATTTGGAATTTTTGATAGAGGAATGATAGGTAGATCTGTTCAATTACCCAATAATCCTGACGTCCAGGCAACATTTACAGAGTTTCTGTATTTATTGCTGGTAAAATCATCTTGGCACACCCTAAGCTTAAAGCTTGATCTGTTTTTCACTTTTTTACATAGGACATCCATCATGTTCAGTTATTTTTCTATGTCATATCTAATGTAGTTTTATAAAACAATTATATATATATATGTATATATATATATATATATATATATATATATATACATTCTGAACTAACATTTATTTTCTTAGCTTTGAGAGAACATGTAACTTGAAATTTTTGAGAGCTGCTTAAATGACTGTCAAATAATACTAAAATCTAATACTTAATCTATATTAATTTCCTTTCTCATCACATTATAAAGAGCTTCATCCTTAGTGTGACAATGTCTTTTTGTGTTCTGTACTTTAGAATATTATGTTAAGAGACAGTAATTATACTCCAATCTTTTATGTAAGCAACTGGTTGTCTTTTTTAAAGTCTGAATGTATAATTAGTTGCCTTCTCATTTACAAATTAGATTGAGTGTTCAGCTTCTTAGATTGTTTTCTGGTCTGCTTCAGTTTTCTGACACTCTTGTGAATCCCTCTACAATCCCAAGTTTCAGTGCTGGATGCACGTTATTCAGTGAATGAAATATCAGGTATTCAATCAATGAAATATTAGGGAGTTCACTGGTGTCCACCCACATTAGAAAATACATAAGCCACTTGGCTTCTCTTTCAATTTACAATTAAAGATTTAAAGAACTTTAGCTTTAATTCCAAAATTCTTCCAAATGGCAGCTTGTAGACACCAAGATCTTCCCGATTCTGTGGAAACCACCACTCTAGAGATAGAGCTGATGTTGGCGTCTCTTCTTACTATCTAAAGGCTTCTAATTCCTTACATATTTGCTTAAACAAATAACCTATTCTTGTACTGATATTGAATTATAGTATACATATATTACATAATTAAAAATAAAAACAAAAAAAAAGATAAAAACAAAATATAAGCCAGATACTCTCTTCAATTCTCTCAGGACTTTAAAAGTGAATATTAAATATTTACTTTTTAAAATAAAAGTGTATTTTATTGGTTGAATTTAGTTACCCAGCTTTTAACATTCTGGTATTTGGAGTGTTTGTTTTCAGAATGAATTCTGACAACTGCTAGCTGTTAAAAATACAGGGTAGTGCTGGGCAGTGGTGGTGCACACCTTTAATCCCAGCACTTGGGAGGCAGAGGCAGGTGGACTTCTGAGTTCGAGGCCAGCCTGGTCTACAGAGTGAGTTCCAGGACAGCCAGGGCTACACAGAGAAACCCTGTCTCAAAAAAACAAAACAAAACAAAACAAAAAACAACAACAAAAATACAGGGTAAAAATTGGGGTAAAATCTCTTCTTGCTTAGGTTTCTTATAGACATTGCTACTATAAATTCAGCAGTAATATAATTCCTACATACACACACACACACACACACACACACAC
>JADRCD010204753.1:49627-67817 GCA_019843815.1 Montemys delectorum | reverse complement strand
TTTTGCCTTGTCTTATTATATTGTTTTGTTATGTTTGGTTGTTGACTCTTTGTGGCTCACTCTTTTCTGAAGGGAAAGAGAAGGGAAGTGGATCTGGGAGAGGGGGAAAATGGGGAAGCTTGAAGGACTGGAGGGAAGAGAAACTGGAGGGATTTATTTTATGAGAGAAAAATCTGCTTTCAATTTTAAAAATCATCTATAAACCCTTTGAACATAATTAATGTTATTTTAAATAGAAAGTATTTAGAGAAGAAATAAAGAAGCACATATTTAGAGAATAGTACTCTAATATGATTTATTTGTGTATCTCTGTTTTCTTATTTCAAAGATGAAAGAAATTATATTTAACTTATAAAATTGTTTCCAAGGCCTTGACAGTTCATGATTATCATTGATCTCGCCATTATCCATTTACTCTTGAATAAATTATTAAATTCTTGAAGAACTGCTAAATTCATTCCAAGTGGCTAATAAGGATTTGTTATTATTATGACCATTTTTCAATTCTCATTGGGGAACAGTAAGTAAAACCATTTAAAAATGAAGCTTGTTCATAACAACTCCACATAGCATAATGTCATGATTTAATAAAGAAAATGTTGACTGTGATGACATAATTCAGTTCCTCCAAAATATCATAACCCTCAAAATATCATCTTCCCTCATTAATGCAACTTTAGATAGGTGTTGATTTGGTTGTTTGGGGGCAGCATGATTGTGATTGCCAAGCTAATAAATGAATGGATTTTCAAGAAAGTAAACAAAAACAGTTGGGTGAGAAAAATTTAATGACTTTTATTTGGTGAAAAGAAACATTAGGAGGACATTTTCAAAATGATCATATAGATCAGTGGATTAATGAAGTAAAAAAATCTTAATTGCATGCTTGCTTTGTTCAAGAAACTAAATTATGTGTCTTGACAAGTACAAATAAATTGAGCAAAAGACCTAATTCTAGATTAATATATAGAAAGAAAGTGTTAGTTTTTAATATTGCAATAACAAACTACCACAAAATTAGCTTAAACAACAGAGATATTTTTGTGTGTGTGAATGCTTGTGTGGGCATAAGCTAGACAGTTAATGAAGACAAAATCAAGCTTTTAATGGCCTGCATGATCAGTGAGAATTCCTCAAACTCATTCAGGTAGTTAAGGAATTCAGGTTTCTATTCTGTGCTGGCTCAGGGATAGGAGGCTTCTGTCAGGAGCAAGAGGCTGCCCTGGGGACCTAGCAACCTGAAATCTTATTCTGAAAGCCATCAAGAGAATCTCACACCTCCTAAGATATCCAACCCAAAAATGTTGCTAATAATTGTGCCATCACCTTCATCATATCATGTTTCTCAGCTATTTAAATGAGCTCCATCCACAGCAAAGGCTCTGAAATTATGCTGAGCAAGATTGCCAGGAAAAAAAAAAGGATGTTGGCGGTAAATTTACAACTATGTCTATCACACATGTAATGAAATCTGAGACAGTGAAGCTTTAAATGGAAAATGCCAGGGATCAGAGCTGCTGGGAGAGAAGGAAAGAGGTATTTCAAGTAAATTCATGAAGGAAAATTGAAAGTGCCAAAAGATCGAGTCAGATTCTTGTTTTAATGTTTCCCCAAAGCCTTCTGCCTCACTCCATCTTCCTTCTATCCTGGCTATTTTAAGACTCAAGTCACTATTTCCTGCTTTCCCAAAACAGGCTAATGGAACTAGTATGCTAGTTACATAGAATTGTCTCAAATGATATGCCATGTAACGTTTGGAGTTTTAAATACTACTCAAGAACTGAAAAATACCTACTTTTTAATCTACACTCTCTACTTACATAATGAATTGCTTCATCCGACTTAAGTATGCACTTACTTGCCACCATTACTGACTGCAGGACTGACTCTAGGCTACTGACTACATGTCCAAGTCACGTTTGGTTGTTGATCTGAAACAAGGGGTCCTTAGGTCATAATTACCAAATATAAGCAATTTAACTGAATCAACCTAATGATTCTTGATTTCACCTTGAGGGAGCAGTGATTTTTTTATGAAATCTTTAAACACTATACCTGAAAAATCAGAATGTTGCTTACAAATCCTGTGGACTACATGAGGAAATTTTCTAAAATGTTTGGGTGAAAGCTCTGATATTTTCCAGTGTCCAGTGCCTATTACAACAAGAAAAGCAGAGATGTTGCTTTCTGAGAAAATGTGAAGACAGAGAAAAATGAATTTTATAAAACTTCTGCTAAAGGGCTCATCAGTTTAATTGCTTGTTTTGACATCTGTTTTGGTGTTTGTCTGTTTGTTGCCTTCTTGTATTTACACGCTTTAAGAAGGACAGTATCAGGTTGAGGACTTAATTGTTGTTTTGAATACAACATGCAATTTTCAGGCTATAAATAATCATGCTGGAGAACAAGAAAATATAAACCCAATATGGAAAAAGATATAAGTAGTAAATCTTGTCCTCAACCTTAAAAAGAAGCATTGTTCTTTGATTATTGTTGTTATTTTCCATGTATTTAACTTAAAAATGGTTTTATGAATTATTTTAAGATTTTTGGATTTTGTTTTTGTTTTTGTTTTGTTTTGTTTGTTTGATTTTTTTCAAGACAGGGTTTTTCTATATAGCCCTGGGTGTCCTGGAACTCACTCTGTAGACCAGGCTGGCCTCAAACTCAGAAATCTGCCTGTCTCTGCCTCCCAAGTGCTGGGATTAAAGGCGTGTGCCACCACTGCCCGGCTTTATTTTAAGATTTTAAACAACATATTTTGATCATATTAAACTTCTTCCTCCAGATCCTCCCAGAACATCACCATACTCTACCTGCCAAGACTTTTGTCATTGTTTATGAAAAATAAGATATAAGCAATTTTGTTATATCATTTTTGCTTACATGAATGCAAACTCTCCCACTAAGATGGTTTTTTGTTTTATTTTTGAAAACCAATTTATTTTAATGAGGATTTTAAAGATACATTGTTTAGAGGCACTTTTTAATGGGATACTTTATTTACATGTCAAATGTTATCCCCTTTCCCGATTCTGCCCCCCCAGAAACCCCCGATCTCATTCCCCCTTCTCCTGTATCTATGAGAGTATGCCTCCACCCACCCAGCCACACCCATCTCCCTGCCCTCACATTCCCCTACACTGGGGCATCGAGCCTTCATGGGACTAAGAGCATATCCTCCATTGATGACTGACAAGGCCATCCTTTACTATATATATGTCTGGAACCATGAGTCCCTCCATGTGTCCTCCTTGGTTGATCGTTTAGTCCCTGGGAGCTCTGGTTGGTTGAGATTGCTGTTCTTCCTATGGGGATGCAAACCCCTTCAGCTCCTTCAGTCCTTTCTCTAACTCCTCTATTGGACACCTTATTGGGGACCCTATGCTCAGTCCAATGGTTGGCTGCAAGCATTCACCTCTGTATTTGTCAGGCTCTGGCAGAGCCTCTCAGGAGACAGCTATATCAGGCTCCTGTCAGCATGCATTTCTTGGCATCCACAATAGTGTCTGCATTTGGTGACTGTATGGGGAAAAATCCCTAGGTTGGGCAGTCTCTGATGACCTTTCCTTCAATCTCTGCTCTACATTTTGTCTCTGTATTTCCTCCCATATTTTGTTACCCTTTCTAAGAAGGACCGAAGCACCCATACTTGGTCTTCCTTCTTCACGTGGTCTATGAATTGAATCTTGGGTATTCTGAGCTTTTGGGTTAATACCCACTTATCAGTGAGTGCATACCATAAGTATTCCTTTGTGATTGTGTTACCTCACTCAAGATGATATTAATATAGTTCCATCCATTTGCCTAAGAACTTCATGAAGTCACTGAGGAACCTCAGGGTTGTTTTGATTTACATTTCCCTGATGGTTAAGGATGTTGAACATTTTTTTACATGCTTCTCTACCAGTCGAATTTCCTCCATTGAGAATTCTTTGTTTAGCTCTGTACCCCATTTTAATATGATTATTTTGTTCTCTGGAGACTAACTTCTTGAGGTTTTTATATATTGGATATTAGCCCTCTATCAGATGAAAAATTGGTAAAGATCTTTCCCCAAACTGTTAGTTGTCATTTTGTTCTATTGACAGTTTCCTTTGCCTTACAGAAGCTTTGCAATTTTATGAGGTCCCATTTGTCAATTTTTGATCTTAGAGTATAAGCCATTAGTGTTGTATTCAGGAACTTTTCCCCTGTGCCCATGTATTTGAGGTTCTTCCTCACTTTAGAAAATAGGAACAAAATAAAGCAAAAAGAATCAGAGTCAGGGTCGGCTAAACAGGCATGTTCACCAGTGTTTCACTAGGGACTTAGCCTCACACCCTTTATCATACCTCATAATCTCTGTAGAGAAGATGAAAGAAAAATAGAGAGACATGGAGGTAAGTAAGAGCTCTGATCACTGAAGTCCTTAGGTTCTCATATTCCTAAAGTGAGTGTTGTCCTTTTATTCCCACCAGATTAACTGCATTCACAGATAAACTTTCCCTTTTAATTTAAGCTAGTTAAAGTAGAGAATCCTACATAATACAACTTGACCAAACAGGGAGCTATATAACCTGTAAGGTTTAGGGTCAATCAATAATCAAGCTAGAAATTTTACAATAATCTTAGAGAAACTCAGGAAGAAGTATCCTCAGAACCAAAGAATGGTTGAGCATGAAAAGATAGAGGTCAGAGAGTCCAAACTTAAAGCAAGAAAATGGATAGACATGTCATAATGCCTTGTGTTTGATCATGATGTAGCAAGTACAAGGGCATCAATTAATTTTAGTTTGGACTTTGAACACCTGGATTCTATAAAAGAAAAAATTTAGTGATCTTCTTATTATGCTGTTATAGAATCTGAAACCAAAATCTCACTGAATAAGGCACATTTCTATCATTTTAGTAAGTCCTTGAAGAATACTGCCACCACAGTACTATCGTGCCTTCTTTTGGACTGACTCTCTTCTTGAATATCCCCTCTCTTATAAGAGCTTTAGAATGAAATAAAATCTTATATATTCTACAAAGGCTTCTCTAAATCCTTTCAGGCTGCTTTTCTATCAAACAGTAGTTCTTCTAAAGATTACAAACATGTCTTTCTTGCAAGTAAAGTCAAATATAAAGAAATAACTAACATAGAAACTAAAAAAAAAAAAAAAAAAAACGATAAGGTGTGCCTTATTTACTTTTTATTATTGTATTAAGACACCTGACCAAGGCAACTTGGGTCTACAGTTTTAGAAAAAAGGTCTATGACAATCATGGTGGAGAACAGGAAAATAGACAATGATTGCATTGAACAGTAGTTGAGAGCTTCCATGTTCAGATGACAACTATGAAGCAGAGAGAAACAGGATAACTGGGAACAGGGTAAGATTTGGAAACCTCAAAGCCCATCCGCATAATATACCTCCTCTAACAAGGCCACACCTCCTACGTCTTCCCAAACTCTATCCACTGGAGACCAAAATTAAGACAAATAAGCCTATGTGGGCCAACCTCAGTCAAACCAGTACAGGAAACTCCACATCTAGTACTTAAGTATTAGCTATAATATCTATTCTCTCTCCAATATTTAAAACAATTCCAATGTATCTCATTATTTATGTACAGTACTATTTATATGGCTACTATCTAGCCTTTGCATATGTGTTTCCAAGTACATATTATTTTTAAAAATAATAACATCTCCTTCCACATGCATCCATATATACTCACAGGAAGAAAACTAAGAGAGTTTATTGCTATAGTCATTGATTAATTCCAGGTATTACCAGTTTTGCAAATATTGAAAAAAGGTCATTTACATCAAACATTCCATCCAAACAAAAATTAGTTAAAAAGAATTTATTATAACTATCTGTATTTGATAATAGTATGACAGTCTAGCTAGAAACTAATTTAAAAGCTGATTAAAAATAATATTAATATGTCAATTAGTTTTGTGCCATTGATACAAGCCAGAGTCATTTGAAAAGAGCGTCTCTTATTAAGAAAACGTCTCTGATATATGTTTGTAAGCAAGTCTGTAAAGCACTTTATTGATTAATGATTGCTATGGGTGGACACAGATTACTAAGGGCAGTGCTATTCTGGGTATATGGCCTTGGATGGTATAAGAAAGCAGGTTGAGAAAGCCATAGGGAGCAAGCCAATAAGTAACACTTCTCCATGGCTTCTGCATCAGTTTCAGTCTCCAGATACCTGCCTTGAGTTTCTGCCCTGACTTTTCTGAATAATGGATTACAAGTAGTAAGATGAAATAAGTCTTTTCCTAGTCATGTTGATTTTGGTCACAGTGTTTTATCACAGCAACAGAAACCCTAAGTACAATATCCAGCAAGAAAATAATTGCTCACTAAAAGTTCTACATATGAAAATCAATACCCTCTCACACACAATAGACATTTGACCATGTAAACCACAGTTAAAACCATACAGGAGATCATGTGCCTATCAGTAAAATATATTTAAGAAATGATAGACTCACACATAAAAGATATTCTCTCTTACAGAGGACAAGTTAATATAACCTATATATCAGATATCCTTGAGTTATAGTCAATGACATCTCAATAAAAGAAAATCATGTTGTGCACATACAGAAGATATTCTAAATTTCATAAAAATCAATATTCAACAATAGCTGTAAAAACATTTCAAAAAGCAAAACCTGAAAGTCTTACAGAAGAACATAAAACTAAGCATTGAACATGAACATGAATGGACAAGTGAATCCACTGAATAGAATCCAAAAGATGACTCAAACTCATGTGCAATTTTCATGTGTAACAAAATCAGCATCCCAAGCCACAAGGCAGGGGATTTTTAATAAGTAATGCTCATGAAACTAGGTAGCCATCTGGGATATACAAAATTAGAGACATATCTCACAGAGTGCACTCAAAATGGATTAGTGATAAAAATGAAAAAATTTGGAGCCATGTGATTTCTAAAAGGAAACCTGAATTCCTCTTTAAACTATATTTAAGGCTTCCTAATAAAACTTTACATTTAAAACCCAGTGAGAACAAAAAGATCAATAGATTTAGCTGTGTGAATTTTACATTGACAAATTATTTTTATTTCAGAGTATACAAAACAACAACACAGTGGAAAATATTCGCACAAAATGGCACAAAATTATTAATATTATTTTTATCTAAGGAATTTTATATACAAAGTAACAAATATCCAAACACCTGGTAGGGAAACCGGAACAAACAATAGGAAAAATATAAGAACACTTAATTTTTTTGAGACGTAGATGGCCCTCAAATATATAAAAATATTCAAGCATATATAATCACATAAACATAAGTTTTATAAACACTAAAAAGTCATAAGTTTATAAAATTAAAAATATGAAATGCATTCTCTTTTTGAGGCAATAGAAAACAAATACTGAAATATTACTAGTAGGAAGCCAATTCAGTACTTTATGATAGAAAGTTAATGATTCCTAATAATACAATTATATATTAATTCATTTAATCCTGATCAGCAAGTTACCAGAATCAGTCCTATAAATATGCTTCAAATATATAAACATAAGGAAAACAGTCAACTATGCAGAAGTTTACAACTTCAAAATATATTATAAATCAACTACATGTCCATATATAACATCTTAGAATTAATATGCATAATAATATACATATAATATGCATAATAACCATAGAGTATTATTGGAAAGAGTGAGAGTTTTGTTATTTATGTGAAAAACCACAGCTCACATAACTATTATAATCAAACTCCCTGTAATATGGAGATACACACAAAACAAATGAGACTGCATAATGAGACCCAATATACATGTACAATAGAAATATGAGGAAGAAAACTAGAAATTAGATTTGTATGCTGTGTGTAGTAGGTGGGAAGTTGATGGATATAAGTGAAAAATGGACTAGAATATCTGGAGAGGAATGACACTTTTCTTACAGTATGTTTCTTGTTTCTTTGACTTAGAAATCACTGTGATATTTCTCCTACTTTTGCCCACCCAAAGGTGCTCACTAAGGCTAGAGAGGGGGATAGAAATTGGCATACAAGCACTGACTAATCAACCTAGATATTAGGCTGAGTAATGTAACCACACTCAGATTGGCAGGAGCAAATAATTATCATAAGCAAATGGGAAAACATTATCTTTGCTGAATAAAACCAGTAGACAAAGGTTACAACTTAAATATGTAGTGGTGCTTAAAGTGTTTCCTACCAGGAGTACAGGGGCTTATTGAACCAATAAAGGATATAGTATCAGTAATGAGACTGTAACTCCATACTGTGGGAGAAAGCTCTTATGAATCAAATCATGGAAGGGAAAAGGTCCCTGTGATGTCAGAAGGGAATCTGAGTATGAGTACAAACTTGGGACTTTTTGTATGGGTACCAATAGTAAAAATGTGTATCAGTGCACATATCCTCTGTCCTTTCTCCCAGATGACCTAGAAGCAAAAATCCTGTGTGTACCTAAATACCATTTTATGAAGGAAAGAAGCCAAAGCTAGGATCCTCAGAGAATCTGATGATTCCAGGCCTGGAGCAGGAAAAATACAAGGTGAGTTTTATACATCTCCATTGTACAAAAATTAAGAAAATGCTAACAATAAGGGCATTTATGGTACCCATGTATCTCTCCTGCTGCCAATGGCTGAGGCTCTCTGTTGCCATCTGAAGCTCTCTGATTCTGGGGCCTGTGGCTGCACTGCTCAATAGTTAAAAAGGAGGCAATGCATAAGTGAGATCTTAAGATCTTATAGGAAAGAGAAAATAGGCCGGACATGTAGAGAGAAAGAAAGGAGAGGAAGGCAAAGAGAAGAGAGGGAGAAAGAGAGAGAAAGGAAAGAAAGGAAGCAAGAGAACAAAGAGCAAGAGAGAGAGGAAGAAGGCAAGAGAAGATAACAAAGAGCAGGAGAGAGAGAAAGAAGGCAAGAGAGGAAAGAGGGCAGGAGAAGGGACAAAGAGCAAGAGAGAGAGGAGGGGACAAACCACCGCTTATATTGTGTGAGGCTATCTGTGGGGTGAAGCATGCCTTGCTGTGGTCAGATGACTGGGGGTAGGGTCCAGCTAGAATGCTGGGAGCTTGGGGCATTGTCTACCTGGTAGAGCACAGATCTCCTGCGGGGGCAACTGTGAGAGGTTGTGACTGAAACAGGGACCAAAGACTCAGGAGTTCTGGCCGAACACCTACTATCCCTTGTGCCCACTGTGTACTTCAGGGTTCTAGGCCTATTACTTGACTGAGCCTAGGATGCCTGAACAGACCACTGCCTTACAGGAGTTTGGAAAGAACTGAAAAGCCATTATTAAATATTTTATCATGGGACAAGAAAGATGTTTCAGCAGTTAAGAAGATGGGCTGCTCTCATAAAGGATGTAAATTAGGTTCCCAAAACTCATACTGAGTGGCTTACAGCAGCCTATAAGTGCAGTTCCAGGAGCATTCTTCACACACACACACACACACACACACACACACACACACACACTCACACAGGAGAATAGATAAACAGAGACATGAATGACATATTTTTGTGCTTTTTCCTTCTTTAATTGAAATTAGATTTTTTTCTCACAAAATATATTCTGATTATGGTTTCTCTTCCCTCTACCTTTCCATTCTCCACTACATTCTTTTCCATTGGGACATACCCCCTTTTTGTCTCTTGTTAGATTATAGACTTCTAGGGGATAATAATAAAATAAAAACTAACATGTTGAAATATGACAAAACAAAACAAACAAACAAAAAAAAAAAAGGAAAAGGTCCCAAGAAAAAGCACAAAACATAGACACAGAGTCTCACTAGTCACACACTCAGGAATCCCATAAAAATACTAATCTGGAAGCTATAATATATGTGCAGAGGACCTGTGGTTTAAAAGAGAAAAGGAAAATTGAACATAAATAAAATAAGAGAGAGACTGAGAGAATGAAAAGGAGAGGGGCGGAGGGAGGGGAAGGACAGAGGAAGTAAAGGGAAGGGAAAGGAAGAGAAGGGAAGGGAATGGGAGGGGAGGGAAGGGAGGGGAAGGGGAGTGGAGAGGAGGGAAGGGAAGGGGAGAGAAGGGAAGATAAGAGAAGAGAGGAGAGGAGAACAGAGGAGATTTACAGGGTCTTATTTCCTTGATGTCCTCCATCTCCTCTGGCTCTTATACTCTTTCTGCCTCCTATTTCTTATAGAGTTCCCTGAGTTCTTAGGGGAGGGGTTTGGGGGAGACATCCTCTTTAGAGTTGGATGTTCCAGTGTCTCTTACTACATCCACTGTCTGGTTGTGGGTCCCATCTTCTGCAAGAAGATGCTTTTCTGAAGATGGTTGAGCAAGGTACTGATCTATGGGTATAGTAGAATGTCACTTTATTCCTACTCTTAAAAAAAAAAACTGTAGTATTTTGTTTAACCCTAAGTCCATTGGCTATCTAGTCTCAGGTTCTTGGTCACCCACGCAGATTCAATCTTGTACAGTGGACCATAAGTCAAATCACATATATTAATTGGTTACTCCCAAAGCTTTGTGCCACCTTTGCTCGAAGATATCCTGCAGGCATGACTCTATTGTACATCAGAGTGTTTGTGGTGTTTATGACTATCTTTTGGTAGCATTTAGAGTATCTTTCTGCACCATGCTACAGAATATCTCCATTTTAAATAAGTTGTATAGGTTTTTTCTTCAGCAATGAAGCCTAACTGTCAGTTTGTAGAAAAATAAAATTATAGTCTTGACATCAGTCTTGGCTATTTGATAGTTTTCATGAGATTCCTTTGGCAAACATCTGAATTAGATATAACCAATCCCAGTTCTGGGGGAAAAAAGATGTCCAACTGAGGCTCTATTTCCTCCATTAGTTAGTGATTTTACTTAAATTGCTTTCATATATAGAATAAGGGAACAGACAGCCATTGCTGGTGGGACTGCAAACTTGTATAGCTACTGTTGAAATCAATGAGATGGTTCCTCAAGAAAATGAGAACTGATGTATCTTAACATTTAGCTATCCCACTTTTGAACACATACCCAAAGGATGCTTCACCCTGATACAGAGATATTTGCTCAATCATGTTTATTGCTGCTCTATTATAATAGCCAGAAACTGAAAATAAAGTCTAGAGACCCCTGAACAGATGAATGGATAAAGAAACTACATTTGCCTAATGGATTATTACTCATCTGTTGAAGAGCATAGACTAATGACATTCTCAGATAAATGTGATGGAACTAGAAAAAATCATCTTGAGTGAGGTAACCTAGACCCAGAGAGACAAGTATACTATGTGTTCACTTGTATGTGGGTACTAGCTATTAAGTAATGATAACCAAACTACAATCTGTAGAGATTAGGTACAGAGTAATACACTAGAGAGAGAAAGAACAATCTCCATAGGAAAGGGAAATAAAATAAGTAGTTATAAGTGGATGTGAGGGGATTGGATGTAGAAGATCAAATGGGAAGAAGAGGAAGAGGGGAATGAGTGAAGGAATACAGAGAGAAACAGTTAAAAATAAGAGCCATTTAAGGGGTATATGAAAACCAAATACAGTAGATGCTTTCTAAAATATGTGCATATGTAAAGGTGAGCTAAAAATAAAATGTAGGAAAGTGTTTTATCTACAAGTTAAAATAAATAATCTTAAATATAGACAAATGTTTTGATGAATAAAAACAGTCCTCCTTTGAAATAGTGATTAAATTAAATGCAGAAACTGAGAGTAAAATCAGAATCAGCGTTGGTCAGATACCAAACAAAATCATTGGTCCCATGACCTCCAAGGGTTGCTAAAGCCTACAAGCAAAACTAGGGATAAACAAATTGCAAATCACTAAGCACTTCTTCCAAGACATTCAAATACTTCCATTGTTTAAAGAAAAAAACATGGTAAATTTTCAGTGAAATAACTCAAGTATCAACAACTAAAGGGATGCTCCAGCAATGACCTAATAAGACATTGTGATCTCCCGACTATAAAATAACATATACACATATGATATTATCTGTGATTCTTGGAAAATTACATTATCTCTTTTCACTTGTAAGAATGTGGCCAACTGAGGGATATTTTACTGAATTATAGTACTCATCAATATATTGTAAATCATGAAAAACTGGGAAAGACCAGTGGACCAAAAATAATATGGTAATCAAGGAAATATAAAACTAAATGTCCTATTCAATGCAACAGAAAGGATATGTGTAGGAGAAACTAATAAAATCTAAATAAAGTCTATAGTCAGTTAATTATGCCAGAACTGTTTTTATAGTCTTGGTGATAATAAAATGGTACAGTGCTTATCAAAGATATTAACAGGAGATGTAGAACAATAAAGAACATTCAGACTGTTCCCATGATTAGACAAAACTTTTGTGCAAACATTTGAAGCATGCCATTATTTCAGCTAAATAATTTAACTCAGAGTTTAATAAACTCACCTAAAATATTCTAAAACATCCTGTGAGTTTGAGTACCAAGATCTGGCTCTAGGTGATGATATGACTCTGTTTTCTCTCCTGGAGAAACGTCTTCCTTTAAATGCCAGGTCAGTTCTCTTTTCTGCAACCTCAGTTCATCACCAGCAAATTCAGGAAAATACTCGATTTTTCAGAATATATATATATATATATATATATATATATATATATATATATAAATTATTTTTTGTTAAATTAGGACAATTATTTGTCTAGCCTTCTATCTTCTGCACCACAAACACTGAATATTAAGATATATAAAATCATATGGTTATTTTTTTTAAGAAGGTAAGAATTTCATCAGGGACCCCCTAAAGAGACAAAAAACAAAGCAAAATAAATTCATGGATAGAATATTTTTTCTCTGTGGTTAAAGCTTTAAAGTTTTTTAGATTCTTTGCAATCATTTTACAATGAGTTTTGCAAATGGGATTTAGTCATGAAGGAAAAAGTCAGTGTGCCTCAAACATAAGTAAGTAACACATAAGTTAAAAAGATTTACAATGACATTGTGGAAGAGAGGCCCGGGGATTTTTAGTTTTTATGAAATGCAAAATATATGGTACTTTTTGTGCATTGAACATGTGTTACAGATCATAGAATAAAACTTTAAGATAGTTAAGAGTACCATTATTTTAGAGTCTTAGCTCATGTTAATACACAAATAGCTGGTGACAATTGCACTGCCAGATGCTACTATCAGAGGACCCCAGCCGAGTCAACTCTCACTTAAACAAATCAAGATATTCTCATCAGAAAGATGTTTATACAATGGAAGTGCCAACTTCCATTACACTAAGATACCCATAAAAACCAATCTTAACAATTGTAGACAAGAATATGCAAGTAAATGACAGTCACATTCAGAAAGTAAATGACCTTGGTAGCGGAGGGGTGTGTACTACAATCTCAAGGTTAGTGACTGAAGATAATCCAGGTACCAGTATAGAGTCTCGCTGATCTTTAACTGTCCTGGCCCAGGGTACACTTTTTCAGAAGTAAAACAGGTGGTAATAAATAGTTTTCTTGGTAAATTATGCCAACAAAACTCAGACCGATATATATCCTATCTTGAAAACAAATGATATGCTTTTATCATTTTTAAATTTTAATTTGTTAATAGCTTCATTTTGGTGCAGTTTTATTCATTGTGCCATTATCATAGAAAATAGTATGTTTGCCAATTCATGTTTGTAAAAACAGTTTGGGTTTTGAAAAAAATAAAATGACTAAGTATATGTCATTTTAGAAAACATAAACTTCTAATTTTTTATATATGATTTTGGATATTAAATGGTATTTACTTATAATAGGAATATGACAATAATTATTGATACTTATTCTATTGAAAATGATTAAGTGCTTAATAAGTAATTTGTGGAACTTGATAATACATTGAACATTAAATGAACTATGTAAGTGCTTTGGATCAGAAGCAGGTAGGCATATTTTCTCCTCTGGTGATGAAGTTTTCTCTGATAGATGTTTGCTAAGAATGTGACAAGTAAAGAATAAACTGAGCACTGAGGCCTGTGCTGGCAATCCAGGCATCTGGGAGGCAGAGAGCAGGAGGAGGAGCTCCCAAAACTTGGAGGCTAGCCTTGGCTTCATAATAAATTTCAATCAACCTGGGCTACAGAGTAAGAAGAAAGAAAGAAAGAAGGAAGGAAGGAAGGAAGGAAGGAAGGAAGGAAGGAAGGAAGGAAGGAAGGAAAGAAAGAAAGAAAGAAAGAAAGAAAGAAAGAAAGAAAGAAAGAAAGAAAGAAAGAAAGAGGAAGGAAGGTGGGAAGGAAGAAGGAAATGGAGAGAGAGAGAAGAGGAGGAGGGAAGGAAGGAAAGAAGGAAAGAATTTATTGCCCCCTCTTAAAATATTTTCAGCTAGAAGCTATAATGCTTTGTGATACATGAAAGAGTTTCTGATTAAAGTTTACCCATTTAGTCTGTCACTGTCTATTTGTTTTCAATTAGTGGATATATTTCTGATAGAAAAGGGAAAGGCTTGTTACCAGTATCAAAAGCAGATTTCCCCTGCAAGAGTAACCTGAATATGCCACACACCTGGTACCCTGCACTCACGCCTTTACCTGTAAGGTATGTTAATACATACAGATATCACTCATAACAGACAGTTCAGATAATCACATACTCATTACATGAAAAGAGAGGAGATGCATCAGACAACACAAAGGAATACTGTAGAGTGCAGATAAAAATACTCACAGAAAAAAAAATACTCACAGTATTACTTATACAATTCTTTCTTTCCTTTCTCCACAATTACAATGTAAACTTCAATGTCAAATACTTCATTTCTTAGCTTAGGGATTTTAGTTTCCTTCTTCCTATCTGTATAAGTAAATAGGTCAATATAACAGTGAAGTTTTTGAATGCTTAGTTTAGAATATAAGGTAAAATTTAATTCAGACTTTTTCTGAATTTTTTAAGTTTAAAAAGGTCTTTAAGCTATACCGCTCTTGGGCATATACCCAAAAGATGCCCCAACATATAACAAGAACACATACTCCACTATGTTCATAGCATCCTTGTTTATAATAGCCAGAAGCTGGAAAGAATCCAGATATCCTTCAACAGAGAAATGGATACAGAAAATGTGGTACATCTACACAGTGCAGTACTACTCAGCTATTAAAAACAATGAATTCATAAAATTTTTAGGCAAATGGGTGGAACAAGAAAATATCCTGATGGAGGTAACCCAACAACAAAAGAACACACATGGTATGTACTCACTGATAAGTGGATTTTAACCCAAAATCTCGGAATACCCAAGACCACATGAAACTCAAAAAGAAGGAAGGCCAAAGTGTGGGTGCTTTGCCCTTCTTAGAAGGGGGAACAAAATACTCATGGGAGAAAATATGGAGACAAAGTGTGGAGCAGAGACTAAAGGAAAGGTCATCCAGAGACTGCACCACCTGGGGATCCATCCCATATACAGTCACCAAGCACAGACACTATTGTGGATGCCAAGAAGTGCTGACAGTAGCCTGATATAGCTGTCTCTTGAGAGGCTCTGCCAGAGCCTGGCAAATACAGTAGCAGATGCTCACAGCCAACCATTGGACTGAGCAAAGGGTCCCCAATGGAGAAGATAGAGAAAGGACTGAAGGAGCTGAAGGGGTTTGAAACCCCATAGGAAAAACAACTAAATCAACCGACCAGACCCCCCAGAGCTCCCAGAGACTAAACTACCAACCAAAGAGTACACATGGAGGGACTCATAGGTACAGTCACATATATACCAGGGGATGGCCTTGTCAGGCATCAATGGGAGGAGAGGCCCTCAGTCCTGTGAAGGCTCGATTCCCCGGTGTAGGGGAATGCCAGGGCAAGGAGTCAGGAATGGTGGGTGGAGGGGAGATACCCTCATAGAAGCAGGGGGATGGGGGATGGTATAGAGGGAATATGGGGGGTACAGGGAAAGGGGAAAAACATTTGAAATATAAATAAAAATAAAGAAAATATCTAATAATAAAAAAAGGTCTTGCAGAGTGTCTACATGGGTGTGGTTACCCTGTAGGGATACCAACAAGAAATAAGAACCACAATACAGACCAAGGAGGGCTGTATCTGAATCACCTTGGGACCAGAAGGAACAAGGAAATAGTTGATAATCTCCAAAGGTCAAAAAGTTGCCTGTTGAGACAGCTCCCTTGGGAAGACTACTCAAGGGATCAAAAGGTCCACTGCAGCCTAATGAGGACTGATCTCAAGGAATAATTTCCTTGACCTCAGTCTTCTAGATCCTATGGCAAGTTTCTGTGAAGTAGCCTCTCATCCTGGTGAGATCCACCTGGATTGTAACAACAAAAGTTGTCTTGCAATGGATTGCAGCAGCTCATCCATCTAGAGTAGAAAATATGATAGAGACCAGTAAACAATGAAAGAATATCTTCTGAAAGAAACACACAGACATTTGAATAATAGAAAAAAAGCATCATTTCTCTGCAGCCATAACGTTTCTCATAGGAGGAAGTTTCCTGGTCATGTAAGCCAGTCATGGGAGGAGGAGGAAGTGCCCTGGCCTTATAAGCCAGCCTTCTCAGCACGCTTCCTCACAGTCAAGAGATACCAATAAGCAACAGGGTAGTGACCAAAGAGTTATGCTAGAAGGCAGTAGGAATTTCTAGCAAACATTTCTCCAGCTTTTATTCTAATAATATATTGGATTTACATGAAAATTTAAAAATAGTTTATGTCCAGCAGTACATAGAAAATGCATAGCAAACTCAATGGCACCTTTGGAGATTCTTTATCACATAATGTTTAGTACAGTCATATATTTGTTTGTTTGTCTGTTTTGCCCTATTTTAACATGTTTGGTTTTGTTTTATCTTATTTTATTACTATTATTTAGAAGTTTGTTCATTTTGTAAAGAGGAAGGGATATGGATTTGGAGGGGGCAAATCTAAGAGTTGGGTGAGAGAAAACTATAATCAGAATATATTGTAGGAAAACTCTATTTTCAATAAAATACAACAAAAATATTTGCATTGTGGTACATCTACACAATGGAGAATGTCTTTTTTATTAGATGTTTTCTTTATTTACATTGAAATTTTTATCCCCACCGAAAACCCCCCTATCCCATCCCCCTTTTCCTGCTCACTAACCCACCCACTCCTGCTTCCCTGCCCTGGCACTCCCCTACACTCAGCCAACAACCCTTCACAGGACCAATGGCTTCTCCTCCCACTGATATCCCACAATGCCATCCCCTGCTACCTGTGCAGCTGGAGCCGTGGGTCCCTTCATGTGTACTCTTCGGTTGGTGGTTTAGACCCTGGGAGCTCTGAGAGTACTGGCTGGTTCATATTGTTGTTCCTCCTATGTAGCTGCAAACCCTTTCAGCTCCTTAGGTTCTTTCTCTAGCTCCTCCAATGGAGGCTTTGTGCTCAGTCCAATGGATAGTTGTGAGCATCCACTTCTGTATTAGTCAAGCACTGGCAGAGCCTCTCAGGAGATAGCTATATCAGGCTCCTGTTAGTAAGCACTTGTTGGCATCCACAATAGTGTCTAGGTTGGGTAACTGTATAAGGGATGGGTCCCTAGGAAGGACAGTCACATTAATAGTCTCTCAACCAAAAAAAAAAAAAAAAAAGCCCAGGACCAGGTGCATTTAGTGGAGAATTCTATAAGACCTTCAAAGAAGACCTAACAGCAATACTTTTCAAACTATTCCACAAACTAGAAAGAGAAGGAACACTCCCCAATTCGTACTATGAAGCCACAATTACTCTCACACCTAAACCACACAAAGACCCAACAAAGAGAATTTCAGATCAAGTTCTCTTATGTATATCGATCCAAAAATACTCAAAAAAAAAAAAATACTCACAATTCAAATCCAAGAACTCATCAAAATGATCATCCTTCATGATCAAGTAGGCTTATCCCAGGAATGTGGGGATGATTCAGTATATGTAAAAGCAGTGTACAGCAAACCAGTAGCCATCATCAAACTAAATGGAGAGAACTTCATACATATTGACACCCCCTCACACTACTCCTACAGTTGTGGCCCCTTTCCTACCAACCCAATTGTGTCTCCTCAGATTTTCAAAATTTAGGGGAAATTTTGTGCTAATTTCACTTATTCAAAGAAACGTCTGTTTTCCATAAAATTAGGAAATATCTACACACACACACACACACACACACAGAGAGAGAGAGAGAGAGAGAGAGAGAGAGAGAGAGAGAGAGAGAGA
>JADRCD010204753.1:37929-49617 GCA_019843815.1 Montemys delectorum | reverse complement strand
GAGAGAGAGAGAGAGAGAGAGAGAGAGAGAGAGAGAGAGAGAGAGAGGTGACTTACTTTCAGATGTCACATGATCAATATCTACCATACTCCTTCAGTTACATTCTTCAGGAAACACCAACTGACAATGGACATTTTATTGTAGGTCACAAAACATTACTTAAATCAATCCTGTGGCTAGATACTCTTCCTTATAGAAATATATATATGGCCATATTTCCCAATGGAGCCCACAAAAAGATGACATTTCAACATTACTAAATTCAAATTTTAAAAGGTCAAAATATCAAGCCCTAGGGCTAAATGTATATCCCCTTTATGAGATTGCCAGAAATTAAAGTCTAAATATCATCTCTGCTTTTTAGTTAAAGTATAAAACAAAACAATTTTTCTCATGAAATTGAAATTATAAAAAGTTGAAGTTCTAAAGGAGTCTCTCCAAATACCTTATGCTAATCACAATTTAGAAAAATTCTTAGTGTTCTTCGAGAAACAGTGAACTGAGCTGACTCTCATTGTTTTGTTTTGTTTTGTTTTGTTGTTGTTTGGGAGGTGATTTCGAGACAGGGTTTCTCTGTATAGCCTTGCTATCCTGGAAATCTCTCTGTAGACCAGGCTGTCCTCAAACTCAGAAATCCATCTGCCTGTGCCTCCCAAGTGCTGGCCTTAAAGGCGTATGCCACCCCTTCTCAGCCTGACTCTCATTGTTATGTGTGTTATTTACCCAACCTCCTAAGATCAGCTCTTAATTGTAGTGGTTTTCTACCAGACCTTCAGGACTCTTAAGAGTTTGAGTATATATAATTACCAAAGCATTGAACCATATTCACCACAATAAAAATACTCTTCACTGTTAAGAAGTGATCTTGAGGTTATGCCCCCTTGAAGTTAATACTGTTGGGAGATTAATAGCAGAGATTATGTCTCCTTGAAGCTTATACTGTTGTTAGACCACAGCAGAGACACTGGCTTTCTCAGTAGAATAGGTACATAGAGAAAAACCCAAGTTTCAGTAATGAGGATGCTATGACATCTGTATACCTTTTTCAGAATAACTGCACTTTTAAAATCAAGTATAAGTCTTTTAGCAAGAAGTAAATTTCAGTACAATGAATTAAACCTGTACGGTGATTATGTTCCTATACATAGTTATTCTCAGAATTTGGAATTGAAGACATCATAAAATAGACTGTAGATATTTGCTAAAATATTAAGGCCAAACTTGGTCTAATTTGAAGTACTGAGCTTCAACATACTACTTAGCTTCCACACAGGATATACTATTAAATTTCTTACCTTAATTTGCTTTTTGTATAGTGTGATTGAAGTGTAGACTATTCAGTGACTTAGCTTTTACACTCTTGGCTGCTCTCTGTGCTCTTTCTATTGTCTGTTGGCAAGGGTCCACTGAGACATCTGCATTCTGGTTGTTCTCACACTTGGTAGAACTAGAAAACATAAAGCCAATTAGAGGTAGTGTCTGAGTTCTGCAGCAATAGCAGCTTGAACGGACTGATTTCTTCCAAGGAGAGCAACCTCATTCTCCTTGCCTCTCAGCTGACATCTGATGGGTTATTTAGAATCCACAGGCCTCGGTGCAGAAACTCACCTTCTCTTACTTTCCTTCTCCCACCGCCCCCCGATTCTTACATGGCATAGCAATGCACCAAAGAACTGCTTTCCCAGGAATATCTGTAAGATACATATTTTACTTTGTATATTGCTGATATTGATAGTATTTTTAGCCTATTGAATCAAGTATCTGATCAGTCTCAGCTCTCAATTTTTTTTATAATTAAAAGAAATAGGAAATAACTAAAATGAAGAATAAGTGGTCATCTTCATATAAACCGTGATAAGTAGACAGACATTCAACTAAAAACCAAGTGATGATCTTCAAACATCAAACAATTTTGCAGTTTCAGAGCAAATCAAAAAGTAATTTATCAGTACAAAGAGTAATCTATGCAGAAAATGAAACAGTTGTAACAGACTGTTAAGAGAACTATCTCAAAGCAATTACAGAAATGACAAAATAATCATTGCCAACTATTCAAGATGTTCACTGCAATCTGAGCAGGATTTGTACAAGAAGAAAGATGTCTTAGTCCAGATGCACAAAGGAAAAAAAAGACAGATACTTTAAAGACAAAACAACCTCTTGAAAATCATGAGTGGTCAAAACCACATAACCACTAAGCTATAATTTTAAAAAGACATCTTCTTATTTGTTACTTGTACATTGTTATCATTGTAATACCTCTAACAAAAATAAAATGAAGGTTTGAGGGTTGGTATTAATTCATAGATTGAGAGATATTTAGTTCATCATGGTATGTCACATATGGTGGACCAGAGAAGGGGAAAGCAAGAAGGCAGAAACAGGGGTGAAGTCTCACTTTCAAAATCCTACCTAAAGACCTACTTCCACTAGTTAAATACCACCTCCTAGAACTGCCATACCCTCTAAAAGGAGCATTGCCATTGAGGAACAAGCATTCAGACATTAAACCTGTGGTCCACATCCCAGATTCAATTTATTGTACATTGTTGCTCCATTTCCTCTTGTTTCTGCATCTAGTACATTATAGTGTGTCTTTGAAACTCTGCCCACTATAAAGAAAAATTTATTAGTCCATCTCTAATCAGGTGACTTTAGGCTTTGATTTAATGAATAGAACACTGACAAAAGTCATGGTATTGAGCTTCCACGGGGCTTGCCTCTTTTCTCTTTTGCTTCATCCTCTCTCCCTCCCTCTCTCCCTCCCTCCTTTCTTTCTTCCTTCTTTTCTTCCTTCTTTCCTCTTCTTTCTAAGATTTTTGTGTTTGATATGAGGAACATTTATGAGGTACTGAGTTCCCTAATTATCCCTTCCTATTTCTGTTAGTCCTTTCAAGCTCATTCCCTTTGTCTATTTTCATTGTGTTCTCTTAATATTAAAGTTGTCTGTTTCATATCCTGTTGTTTTCTTTTACGTCAAAACATCATAAGGGTGACATTTTTCAAAGCTGAAAAAGAAGTCATGGAAGGAATGGAACTAAGTAAATGTAAGCAATATATTCAAATACATACTTTGAAATATTTAAGGATGAGAACATGCCAACATGTATCCCTAGAAATATACTTCTTTTGTTTTATCTAGAAATGAGTGTTCAGACATTTTGCTCGAATTTATGTCTTAATCCACATTTCCCTGGAATGAACTAGTCCCTGCATGATGGAATTTTACCTTTATATGTCATAAATTCAAACATTCTACAGATGCTTTTAAAATGTTCCTTTTATATATTCCATAGCACTGAATTATAAATTATTTGTAATTTCCATGTATTCTATGTGTGTTACTATATTATCATTCCATTAGAATAACTTTTTTTTAGTAATCACATAAAGTACAATGAAATGAAAAAGTCTTAACCTGGTCAGACACAGAATTTCTCAACCTGAATATAATTCTAGAAAATAAACATACTCTTCTTAAGTGTCATATACATAATCAGTCACTGTCAATGGACAGTGGACAACATTATTTGGATTGTTTATTCACCACAAAATATAGCTTTTCTGAAAATTCCTTTTATTTTTTCTTTTCTATGTGAAAAAACAGCCAACAATTTCTGTAATGCTGGTTTTAAGACATTGCTTGCTGAAGTTGTAACCATTAAAGAAAATCCTTTATGCTATTTCACAGAAGACACAGAATAAAGAGCAGTTTAAACAGTCTGAATCTTTTTAACTTCTTCATAACCTTGAACAGTTTTTCATCTCAAATCTTTACCATATACTTATTTTCTCCAAGAGCTATGGGTAGTTAGAATGAGGTTACAGATTAGACCAGTTCCAAATAGGTGGTTTTTAAGTCATTTGAACAGAAATCTCTTCCACAGAGGTATGATATCTGTTACATAAAAAGAGATCTTCATGAGAGCTGCCCCTGTTCCTCTTAAACTAAAAGAAAGATTTAGAATTATGTTAGCTCTATCTCATAAAAGTAAAAGTTAACCCTTCAGAAGTTCTATTTACATGTGACATATAATTATAATGCTCATATAATTCTATGAGGATTAGGTGACTGGTGAACTCTGACATAGAGAATCAAGGAGTAGGATTTGCCACTTAAGATCAGGGTGATTTTACAAATTTTTAATTTTTGGATGTCAGTGGATTCTGCTTTAGAATTATTTGCATTCTTACTATTCGACATTTTAGCACTGCTAATTTTCTAAATGAACATAATTAAAGAACTTGATTAATTATATCCCTTAATACTAAAAATGGCAAAACTGTTGCTATCTGAAAACATGTAATTTTTCAAAATGTTACAAGTTTTTGTTTAAAAGTACCGTTAAAGGAGCAATTTGAAAGCATGTAAATAAATCATGATTTGGACCACAGGAACTAATTTATTTCCAAGTATGTTGGAAAAAGGGACATTATTACAATTGCCATGGTGACAGCATGAGGCCCATGCTGTTTCCCCATGCGATGATTAATCTCAGTTGCCAACCATAGAATTTAGAATCACTGTGGAAACAATCTCTGGGCATACCTGGAAGGGATTTTCTAGATTAGATTATGTGAAATAGGAAAATCTACCCAAAATATGGGCAGCGCAAATCCCGTGGGCTGGAGAGAATAGTACAGAGCAGCAACAAGCATCCCTCTCTGCTGCTCTGAAGACTGGACAAACATCTGCTGTCCCTGTCACCACACCTTCCCCAACATGATAGATGGTATTCTCTGCCACTGTGATCCAAAATAAGCTCTTCCTTTCTTACATTGCTTTAGTTCAGTCTATGTTAAGGGGTCAACTGCACATGTACGCTTTATTCCACAAGTTCTATCAAATTCTAACAATGGACATAGCACTCTTGGGGTACATTTTTCTTGAAATTTTATCAATATTTATTAGCATCTGATTTTGAAGAAGGTTTAAAGAAAAATGAAGATAGACTGATTTTTCTGCATTACAGGTTTTCTGGATAGAAATCAAGTTTCTCATTTTATCCTGTATTAGGCAATATATTAATTGCAATGTTATTCCAAATGACTTTTTAAATCACAGAAATCTGTTTGATTCACTTTTCTCTGCATAATTTATAAGTTATGTATTCACACTTCATCCAAGAACTGGCAAAGACAGAAAGTACCAGATCATAAGGACAGTGAGGATTTGATCTAGAATCTTCACATAAAATTCAAAAGCAGAATGGGTAATTTATAGTGATTACTTATTATAGAATTTGGAATAACTTTTCTTCCCTCTATATCTCAAATGCCCACCTATCATCTGCTAGATAACTGGGTATATTTCAATGCATGTTGTGGTCATGTGATTAGTCTATATAGGCATTTTGAATATGAACTAACTTCCTCAAATCCTCAAATCTTAGCACTGAAAAACTCTAGCTAAATATATACTTGCTATATTTTACTTAATACTCAATTTACTTGCCAAGATGAAGACTAAGAGTGCTGTTTATAGATAATTCTTCATGAGAGCACACTTAATGCTGCATCTCCTGTTCAAGAAATGCATCTAGTATTTTTGGTTGTGAGCCTAGCCTTTACCGGATCATCAATAGGAGGAGAGGACTGAATGTTCTGGTAGCATGTGTATAGTAGAGGATTGAAAATTCGATCATCAATAGGAGGAAAGGACCTCGGCCTTGTGAAGGTTTTGTGCCCCAGTGTAGGGGAATGCCAGGGCCAATAAGTGGGAGAGGGTGGGGTGGCAGACATGGGGAGGGGGGGAGGCAAAAAGGGTTTGTTCTTGTTTTTGTTTGTTTGTTTTTTGGAGGGGAACCTGGGAAAGGAAAAATTTACATGTAAATAAAGAAAATATCTAATATAAAAATATATATATATATTAAAAAAATAAAAGAAAATACACAAAAGGAAACATAAGGACTAGGAAAAGGGGTGCACTGATGACTTTAAAATAAACATTTTGTACATAAAACTACTAAATTTGACCAAATCACATTTACATGCAACTACATGCAAAAAAAATCTTCCAATAAAATTGAAAAGCTCAATGAGTACTTCTGGAATTTACAGATAAACATCTTTCAAGCTAAGCCTTTCTGGAGTGAAAAATTAAAATAACTAGGTCTGTCTAAGCACATGAACAATTACCATGGCAACAAGAATGTGAGTGGATGAAATATTTTTTGGTTGTTAGTTTGGTGTTCTTGTGAAACTCCTAACAGAGGGAGAATGTATTTCTCTGACTCTTTTGCATGTTCTTGAGACTTTCTTCCTCCTATTAAGCTGTCTTGTCTAGCCTTAATATGAGGGTGTTCAGCTGTTTGTTTGGTTTTTTTTCTTCTTTTTTTTTAGTTAATCATTCCATTCATTTACATCTCAAATGATATCCCCCTTCCAGGTTACACTTCCACAACCCTCCCATCCCACATCTGTCCTCTTCCTCCTACCCTTTGCCTCTATGAGGGTGCTCCCTGCTCCCCCACCCACCCTCTCCTGCATCACCAATCCAGGATCCCCCTATACTGGGGCATCAAACCTCTAAAGGACCAAGGGCCTCTCCACTCCTTCATGTCAGACAAAGCCTTCCAGCATATGTATCTGGAGCCATGGATCCCTCCCTGAATATTCCTTAGTTGGTGGTATACTCCCTGGGAGCACTGGGTGGTCCTGACAGCCAACATTCTTCTTCCTATGGGGTTTCAATTCCCTTCTGCTCTTCCAGTCCTTCTACCAGCTTGTCTACCAGGGTTTCCCAAAGTCTGATTGTTGGCTCCAAGCATCCAGATCTGGATTGGTCAGTTGTTGGCAGAACCTCCCAAGGAACAGCCACACCAGGCTCCTAACAACAAGAGCCTCTTGGCAACAGGTTTGGTGTTTATGGACAGTATGGATCCCCAGGTGGGACTGTCCCCTGATGGCCCTTCCTTCAGTCTCTGCTCCATTTTTTCCCTGTCTCTCCTTTGGACATGAACATTTCTGGGTTAAAAACTTTGAGATGGGTAGGTGGCTCCATCCCTCAATCAGAGGCCTTGCCTATCTACTGGAGGAGGTCTCTACAGGTTCTATCTCCTCTTTGCTGTGCTTTTCTTATTTTTTCATCCCTGTTGGTTCCTGGGATTTCAGGAGAGGAAACAGGGGAAGAATAAATATAAAGGAAAGGGGAGGTAACAGGGAGCTAGAAGGAGAGGAAGAAATGAAAACTGTCATTGGGATGTAAATATTACAGGAGAGAAAACTCTTTTTTCAGTTTAATTTTTTTTTAAATTAAAGTAACTCAGATAGACTGCAAAAACAAACAAATGAACAAACAAAACAACAACAAGAAAGCCAAATTGACAGATTAGCTTAATGTAAAGTGTCTAGTTGTGTGTGTGAGAGAGTGCATGTGTGTGTTAGAAGTACATTTTATATATAAAAGCAAAGACATGTGAAAAGTAAAATAGAAACATGTCCTAACATGTAACATACAAATTGAATAAAATCAGAAATATCAATGCAAATTGGAGGCCAAATAAAAAGGATGAGGAAGATTCCCAATCAGAGAGGGCTACAAAGCTTTTGACAAAAGGAGTATCCACCTCTGTGAGTATTCCATTGCTTCTCTCATGGCTAAGTTCTATTGTTTTGAAGCCTAGTCTCCAAATAGCATCATATTTACTGTTTAGTCCAGACTGGCCTTAAAGCTTTGATTCTACTGCCTTCAACTTCTGAAAACTGAGGTTACAGGTATGCACCCCAATGCCTGGCTTCCTTTAATACTTTAATATTTTCTTTATCTCTGGTTTCTACAAAATTTTATTAGAATATGTTAAAATATAATATCTTTTAGAAATGAAGAAGCTTAATTAAAAGAAAGAAAAAGAGGTAGGAAATCAAGGAAGGAAGAAAGGGAGAGAGGGAAGAAACAATAAATCAGTATCCTAAATATGTGCAGACCTAAATGACCGCATCAAAATACATTCTGCAAGACATACAGAAGCCATAATTGACAGAAATCCAGCCAAGCTTTCAAAATATGTTATGTATGTAGATGATAATAATCTAATAAATATATAAATATAAAATATATAAAATAAGAAATGTGTATATATAAGACTTGAATCATAAGAGCAAAAAAGGTTACTCAGTTTCATAACACTTAACTCAATATTGGAAAAGTAGTTTTTAAAATGTAGTTCAGTGGCTTTCAGTATATATACAAGTTCTGTGCCTGTCATTACTGTCTAATACTGAACATTTCTAGCACCCTCAAAAGAAATAGTGTGTTTGTCAGCAAACATTCCTCACCTCCACTTTCTATCTGGCCCTGGAAAATTCTGTCTTTAACTTCTGAAGTAGAAGTGTTTGATTGTGTCATATGATGTAGACTCATGTGGTGATTTGAAGTTGAACATTTTGATTGCCCTTATTAAAGGGTAGGTTTCGAACAATCTAAGCCTACATAACCTGTGGAGTTACCTGCTTTGGAAATCATATAAAAGTGGGATCATTCTATGCGGCCCATCATGCCTGGCTTCAAACTCTTAGCATAATGATCAAGGTTCACTGTATATAGTGTAAATCATTACTCCATTTATTATTCTTACCTAGTTAATAGCACATTGAGTCCACCATATTGTGGTTTTGTCCATTCAGTGTTCTTTCAAAAGGGTTCACTGTTTGATAAGTACTTTAATTCTATAGCAGTTTCAGAGAACTTAAAGGGGAAAGTTAGAAATAGGCAGAGGAAATAAAAACACTTGGTTTTAAAAACAATCTTCTTGATTTTTACTTGATTTACACACTAAACCCTCCAGAAAAAATGATGGATTTATGCTAATCCATCATTCTACTCATAGCATCCCCTCAAGTTTGAGTTCCATGAATGACATCACATTTAAAAATGTACATCTGGATACATTATGTTACTGATATTGTTATTTTACCTGAAGGCTAAACTAAAGAGTCTCTGTTTACTTCTGAAGGTTCTGGAAATAATGTGCCAAATAAAATACCTACTTGACACCATATTATTTTCCCATAAAGTATTTATAATTGATATTATATCAAGTTAGAAATATTCTCTTATATGTGTTTAGTATAATAATAGCTCATTGGAAGAATTTTCTAGGAAAAAACCACTTTTCTTCCCTGAAAATTAATTTTCTCTGGTTATCCCATGTGCCTTTTGCTAGTCTCAAAGGTCACACTAGTAGTTTACCATCTGCATTTTCCTGAGAGTTGTGCTAAGATTCTCTTTCAAGAATTAACACTAGAAATCTAAAAGGACACTGGACCCTATCTTTGGACACAAAATTAGATATAACTAGAGGCATAGTGATTCCTGTCTAGTTTTCAGATGCTCAACAGAGCAAGACACCTTTTGTGTGGGGTGCATGTGTATTTACATGACTGCAGGCATGAAGGTTCATATGCATGCAGGTGTATCTACACATTGATGGGTACATGTGTTGGTGAGTGTGTATGGGGTATGTAGATGTGTGTGTAACCTGAAGTTTGATATCAAATATCTTCCTTTATCATTTTACTCTTTATATATTTAGGCAGGGACTCTCTCTGAATCCAGAGTGCTATGTTGACATTTATATGGCTAATAGCTTTCTTGTTCCAGGGATTTTTTTTGTTTGTTTATGCCTTCCAGGAGCTAGAAGCCATTACAGGATGGCAGCCACACATGAGCAATGTAAGCATAGGTTCTATAGATCTACATTCTTGCCCTCATTCTACAGCACTTTTCCCACTGATCTGTCTCCCCAGTGCCATAAATACTATTTCTATCATGATAATACACTATAACCTTAGAAGTTGCCAGTTCGGTATTGTGCATATAAATATAAAAAAAGCTGTTTCCTTACATTGCATTTTCTAACTAAATATCAAATTTAAACATCCTTAACAATACTATAAAGAAGCAGATTTAAGTGAGCTAATGACTAAATAATATTCATGGATCTTCAAAATACTAATAGTCATATATTCAAGTACAGCTTGAATATCTCTTATAGATACCAGAATAATGCATCTTCATTTAATAAATACTTATATCTTATATATATCTGAAGTAGACCTGTGGATAAAATAATGTGAGAAAGGTTGTAGTAGATTCATTGTAAAACAGAATAAATAAGTATATACATTTATAAGCGAAAACAAGGAAAGCTAATGATGGTCCATCAGAAATGCTGGGTATAGAGATCAAAGTTATAATTTTAAGTAAAGTCCTTGGAATAAGCCCATTAAAAAGGGAGCATTTAAAATAATAAAAATATCCTGGGAAGATGGCCCATTGTATAAAGCACCAGCTGCCAAAGCATGAAGACTGCAGTTCAGATTCCCAGAACCCAAGTGAAATCCAGTTAGTAAATAAGGGTCTCAACTTCTCCATATCTGTGCCACTATTTATCATTATCTGTCTGTTACCACAGCTACTCTCCTGAAGTAGCTTTAATTTATACTGGTGCAGCCATTGTGGAGATCTGTGTGGAGGCTCCTCAGAAACCTAGAAGTCGATATACTACACAATCCAGTTATACTAGTCTTGGACAAACCCTGCTGGGTTGGCCACTCTCTATTGGAAGGCCATACACTCAAGTATGGGTAGCATCAGCAGTCCCTGATGAGTGTAAAAAATAAAATAAAATATAAGAGGACTCAAAGTTGAATGGCTACAAAATGGAAAGTGTATCCGGGAGGAATAGGGTAAGGGATGAATATGATTAATGTAAATACTAAGAATTTCTCAAAGAACTAAAATTTTAAAAGAAAACAAGGATGCTACATTGAATTGTGGAGAAATCTAACCAGAGGAGAGTGATGGCTTAGAGGTTAAGAGCAATGGACACTCTTCCAGAGGACCCAGGTTCAATTTCTAGCACCCACATCGCAGCTCAAAACTGTTTGTAACTCCAGTTCCAGAGATTCCAACACTTCACCTACACACACATGCAGGCAAAATGCCAAAATTAACCAAAAATAAATAAAATTTAAAAAAGAAACCTAACCATCTATACTATTTCTGCTCTAGTCATAATAGAAAAATTAAATGTCTATCAACTGTTGGATGTATAAGGAAAACATAGTACATTCACACAATAGAATATAACATACCTATTAAGAGAAAAAAGAAATTCACAGGGAAATTTTGAAATTTATAGATAAATAGATAGAGCTAGAAACTAATTCTGAGTGATGTTGCCCAGACACAAAAAAGAAATATGTCATATGTTTTCTCTCATTTGTGGATTTTGGCTGGAATTTTCAGATACTAGGATACCCATATAGGTCATAAATTAATGAGGGACCACAGAGGGATGATTTTTTTAAGGAAAGAGATGTAGAGCACAATAGTATAAAGATTTAAATAGAAATAGTGTAGAGGGTAGGATTTAATTTAATATGGGTGGAGGGTAGGGTAGAGAAGAGATAATAGGGAGGAATTACTAACAATAAAAATATTTTTAAATGTGATATGAAATCCTACTACTATACAATTTTCCTATGACCTCTATCTATCTCTGTCTATACATACACAGAGAGGTGATAGATGGATAGATAGATAGATAGATAGATAGATAGATACATACATACATACATACATACATACATACATAATAGATAGAGGATATAATATTATATATACATATACATATACATATACAGAGAGAGAGAGAGAGAGAGAGAGAGAGAGAGAGAGAGAGA
>JADRCD010204753.1:0-37919 GCA_019843815.1 Montemys delectorum | reverse complement strand
AGAGAGAGAGAGAGAGAGAGAGAGAGAGAGAGAGAGAGAGAAAGAAAGAATAGAGTTAAGGGAAAGCAATGACCTTACTAGACACCACAGTCTAACAAATAAATATCCCAGTTCCAGGAATATGTTACTCCATCTGTAGTTTTTTGACAAAATTTACATGGTATTGCTAAAGTGTTTGACTGCCATCCAGAAATTGTTAGTCCCTGCCAGATAACCATAACACATACTTGAATCCTAGAATGTAGAGTGTTTAAATACCCAAGGTGGTATGGACCTGGAAGCTTCACCCTTACTAGCTAGCATTCTAGTTAGTGTGCATACTGTAGGGGAGAAAGTCATCATATGTCTTTCCAGCTGTACACTGTAAGAGCTATAATTATGACAAGACTAAAAAGACAAACATGCACACCAATGATGTAGTGGTATGAATGGCAACCAGCCCCTCTCCCTTTTTTATTAAAGGCCTGATTCATAGTATAAAACTTATACCTTGTGCCATAATCAGGCCAAGAGTCCTTGGTTGGATAGGTCACAAAGAGACACCAGGGAAAAATCTACTACTATTCTTCTGCTAAGTAGGCATAATATTAAACTAGGACTTTATTATATCCATAGACTACAGTATTTCCCAAACTTCATCAAAGAAATTTCTCTTTGAAGAAGATAGAGATGAACACGAAGAACCACAAAGGATCAATGTGCAGAAAATAGGAGAGTGAAGAATACTAAGCCTTAAATAGGACATCTATATCATACTTCCACCCCGTTCCCCAAGGTTCGGGGATCATTGTGAAAGACTGAGCAAAAAGACTATAAGACATAGAGATGGTGGATGACTACAAGGACATTGTATTTATTGAACAAAGTATGGTAGTTGAATATATAAATTCACCACAGGTGAACAAATCCCAGCACAGAGAGGGAAGAAAGCCCCAAAATATCCTAGCTAAGCATTATTCACAAGTGATTCCTCTTAGAAGAGATAGATTCAGTTCTCTTTAAGGGTGTGGTCCCTATTGGGTTGACCACTTTCCTGAGAAAGACAATACATTCAAGAGGACATGTGTAGCATCAACAGTATTTGATGAGGTTTAAAAATGTAAAAGAGGATCCAAAGTTGAAAGGGTACAAAATGGGAGGTAGATCTAGTGGGGAGTGATGTAAGGGATAAATATGATCAACATAAGATCTAAGAATTTCACAATGAACTAAAAAAAAAAAGAAAAGAGAAAAGCAGAAATAGGTAGGTATGGTAATCCCCTATAATTCTAGTACACAGAGGCCATCTAGGCAATTTTACTAGTAGGACTAGCCAGAATCAGAAAGCTCTGGGTTCAATCAGAGACCCTGCCTCAATAAATTAAGTAAGGACCAATGCAGAAGGACACTCAATATCTACTTTAGGCCTATACATACAAGTGTACCCAAACATATGTGAATATACATATGTGCTCCCACAAATAACAAGCACATACACATGCAAAATTAAAAGATCAAAATCATGTAAAAGAATGAACCACTATTTGAAGGAAGAACATTCCAGACAAGTGCACATGTGGTTTCTTCTAGAATATTTTGGTTCTAACAATTAAATTTTTGGTTTTTACACAATCCTATTAGGAAGTTCAAGACCTTGCTGTTTGTTTGTTTGTTTGTTTGATTGATTGATTGTTTTATTTGTATGCATTTTTAGTGTAAAGTTGGTTAACACCAATCCACATTAGCATAACTATTGATATTATCAAAGTTCAGGGTAAATGTCACTTTCATTTCTAGGAGATGCAGTCTCACACAGGACTTCCTGGTTCTCTGATTCTTGCTTCTACCTACTGTTGAGTGATGTTCCCTGAGCCATAGGTTAGTCAGTGGTTCTCAGCATTGTTAATTCTGCAGTCCTCTAATACAGTGTCTCATATGATGGTGACTCCCAACCATAAAATTATTTCATTGCTATTGCATCACTGTAATCTTGTTACTGTTTTGACTCATAGTGTAAATGTCTAATAAGTGACCGCTGATGGGATTTTTGACCAACAATTGAGCCACTGCTTCAGCTACAGGATTCGTGTTTTAGATATATCTAGATAAAGAACTATGAAAAGGATTAATACAGATAAAATGGCCATCTTGCTGAAGGCAATCTACAGATTCAATGCAATCCCCATCAAAATAACAACTCAATTCTTCATAGAGTAAGAAAGAGCAATTTGCAAATTGATTTGGAATAACAAAAAATGCAGGAGAGCAAATACTATGCTCAACAACAAAGGAACTTTTCAGGGAATCACCATCCCTGACCTCAAGCTGTATTACAGAGAAATAGTGAAAAAATTGCATGATATTGATACAGAGACATACAGGTAGATCAGTGGAATAGAATTGAACACCCAGAAATGAGCATCTGTGGTCACTTGATCTTTGAGAAAGGAGCTAAAACCATCCAATGAAAAAAAGACAGCATTTTCAACAAATGGTGCTGCTTCAACTGCAAGTTACCATGCAGAAGAATGCAAATTAATCCATTCTAATCTCCTTGTACAAAGCTCAAGTCCAAGTGGATCAAGGGCCTCCACAAAAAAACAGATACACTGAAACTAATAGAGGAGAAAGTGGGGAAGAGCCTTGAGCACATGGGCACAGGGGAAAATTTCCTGAACAGAACACCAATAGCTTATGTTCTAAGATCAAAAATTGACAAATGGGACATCATAAAATTGCAAAGCTTCTGTAAGGCAAAGGACACTGTCAATAGGACAAAATATCAAGCAACAGATTGGAAAAATATATTTTACCAACCCTACATCTGCTAGATGGCTAATATTCAATATATACAAAGAACTCAAGGAGTTAGCCTCCAGAGAACCAAATAACCCTATTAAAAATAGGATACAGAGCTAAACAAAGAATTCTCAACTGAGGAATAATGAATGGCTGAAAAGCACATAAAGAAATGTTCAACATCCTTGGTCATCAGGGAAATGCAAATCAAAACAACCCTGGGATTCTACCTCACACAAATTAGAATGGCAAAGGTCAAAAACTCAGGTGACAGCAAATGCTTGGGAGGATGTGGAGAAAGAGGAACACTCCTCCATTGCTGGTGGGATTGCAAGCTGGTAGAACCACTCTGGAAATCAATCTGGCAGTTCCTCAGAAAATTGGACACAGTACTAGCTGAGGACCCAGCAATACCACTCCTGGGCATATACCCAGAAGATGCTCCAACATATAACAAGGACACATGCTCCACTATGTTCAAAGCAGTCTTATTTATAATAGCCAGAAGCTGGAAACAACCCAGATGTCCCTCAACAGAGGAAGGGATACAGAAAATGTGGTTCATTTACACAATGGAGTACTACTCAGCTATTAAAAACAATGAATTCATGAAATTCTTAGACAATTGGATGGGACTAGAAAATATCATCCTGAGTGAGGTAACTCAGTCACAAAAGAACACACATGGTATGCACTCATTGACTAGTGGATATTAGCCTAAAAGCTCAGAATACCCATGATACAATTCACAGACCACAGGAAGCTTAAGAAGAAGGAAGACCAAAGTGTAGATTCTTCAGTCCTTCTTAGAAGGGGAACAAAATACCCATGGGACGAAATACAGAGACAAAATATGGAGCAGAGACTGAAGGAAAGGCCATCCAGAGACTACTCCACCCTGGGATCCATTCCATATACAGACACCAAACCCAGACACCGCTGTGCATGCCAAGAAGTGCTTGCTGACAGGAGCCTGATATAGCTGTCTCCTGAGAGGCTTTTTCAGAGCCTGGCAAATACAGTGGCAGATGCTCAAAGCCAACCATTGGACTGAGTATAGGGTCTCCAATGGAGGAGTTAGAGGAAGGACTGAAGGAGCTGAAGGAGTTTGCAACCCATAGGAATAACAATATCAAGCAACCAGAGTCCCCAGGGGTCCCAGGAAGTAAACAACCAATCAAAGAGTACTACGCCTGGAGGGTCCCATGGTGCCAGTAACATATGTGACAGAGGACAGCCTTGACAGGCATCACTGAGAGGAGAGGCCCTTGGTCCTGGGAAGGCTCTATTACCCAGTGAAGGGGAATGCCAGCATAGTAAATAAAATATCCAATAAAAATTGGGAAAAATAAAAAAATACTGAGTTTATTGTTAAACAACCCAGGTAAGTTAGAATTTATTAATGAGTGCTTTTTAAACTATATTTACTTATTTACACTCCAGATTTTATTCCATGGCTCCTGTTCAACCTCAAACTGTTCTATACCCCATACCTCCTCCCCACCCACCTGCTTCCACAAAGATGTTCCCACACCCACCCCTATCCCCATCCTACCATACCTCTAAATTCCCTGGAGCCTCCAGTCTCTTGATGGTTAGGTGCATCTTCTCTGACTAATCCCAGACCTGGAAGTCCTCTGCTGTATGTGTGTTGGAGGCCTCATATCAGCTGGTGTATACTGCCTGTTTGGCGTTCCAGTAGCTGAGAGATATCTGAGGTTCAGGTAAATTGAGACTGCTGGTCCTCCTACAGGGTCGCCCTCCTCCTCAGCTTCTTCCAGCTTTTCCCTAACACAACCATAGGGGTCAGCAGCTTCTATCCATTGATTGGGTACAAAAAATCTGCATCTGACTCTTGTAGCTTCTTGTTGGGTCTTTTCTAAGGCAGTCATGATAGGTCCATTTTTGTGAGCGCTCCATAGCCTCACTAATAGTGTCAGGCCTTGAGACCTCCCCTTGAACTGGATCCCACTTTGGGCCTGTCACTGGACCTTCTTTTCCTCAGGCTCCTCTCCATTTCCATCCCTGTAGTTCTTTCAGACAGAAACAATTATGAGTCAGAGTTTTGACTGTGGGATGGCAACCCCATTCCCCACTTGATGCCCTGTCTTTCTGCTGGAGGTGGGTTCTGTAAGTTCCCTCTCCCCTGAGGGCATTTCATCTAAGGTCCCTCTCTTTGAGCCCTGAGAGTCTCTCCCTGGTCTCTGGTACAAGAAAGTGTTCTATTTCTACAGTTAAGGATATATAAAGTCAGTTTTATAAAATGATGTTCATCTATGATGTTTACATATAATATTTATAACCTGTGTATGCATACGTATGTTCAGGTGTTGACTTTTAACTTACATTGTATTGCTTTGCAGAAAATGTTTTATTATTTGTACCATGTGTGCAAAGTCACTTTTGGAGTTTAGTAAACAAGAAACAAAGCTTGATATATAACTATTTCATTTTATTTATTTTTTCTCCTACTCTATTCAAATTTTAAAGTGTTAAACTTGAAAGGTAAGAGAAGATAAACACTTATCTGGTATTTTCAAAAAAAAACTATAAGAAACAATGACTGCTGTGAGAGAAAATTAGCCTTTCTCATAGATATGCCCCCTAATTGGTTATCCAATACAAAATGGTCAGCCTTGAAATCATATGTGCCTAAGACACACTAAACAGACTCAGAAGGTTATATTCAAGTAAGTGTGTGTGTGTGTGTGTGTCTGTGTGTGTGTGTCTGTGTGTGTGTGTGTGTAATAATAATAACAGCAATCCAAAAATTAGAGAGGAAATATGGTTCATAATGGAGGAGTTAGAGGGATGTGGCATCTAAAGTTTTGTAGGGAAGACAGGGAAGGAGAAAGTAATGAAATGCTTGTTGATCCTTCTCTACTTCTATCTAGTACATACCTTCTGGAAGTACCTTCTGTCAGTACTACATGCATCTTACCTAGACACTCATGAGTGCTTACCAAGTCACTGGTATCGTCCATTCCCCATGCTGATGATGGATCTTCCTTACGCTTTCAGGAGCTTCCTCCCACTTTTGATAAAGTCCAGGTTTCAAGATAACAGAAGGTTTTCTGAGTGCTGTTCTTTCCTTATCATCATGTTTCTTCTTTGAATTGAGTTACTAACTTTGCATAAGCTTTTTGCCAGTTCTTCATTTTATCCATCATTCTAGTGAAATCTAAAGTCTCCATAAAAGACCATTTACATGGTGCCATACCCTTATTGTTTTCTGACTCGCCTAACTGATAACAGTGGCTTCCTCTGAACTTTCAGAACACTTTGTACTTTTCTTACCTTATGTGTGCACCTTGTGCATCATATACTTCTTATAAAATATAAATAACATATAAGAACTTCATAATTTATAATAGTCTCTTACTAAGTTAAAATCTCATAAGGTATAGCACAATTTATTGTACATTTTATCACATTCACAATAAGTACCACAAATACGTAATTAATATACTAAGATAACCATGCCATTGAATATTATAAGGAAAAACAGAATACATAGGTAAATAAGTTTATATTTGTTGTATTTATCAAGTTTCAGATATTTATACTGTTGAAAGAACTAAATAATAATAGAATTAAAAATTATTGGTATGGTTAACTTATTTGAATGTTAATGTAACAAAAATAAAGTATCCTTAGAAATTAAGCCCTAAATATTTTGTATATATCACTTTCAATTGTTATACATTCAAAATGTTATATTCCTATTCTATTACTCCTCCCAGATTCTATCTTAGAACTCTCACATTTTAATACATAAAAATATTTGAAAGATGATTGACTGAATCTATTTTTAAAAATGGTTACCTGGTACTATAAAATTGACTAAGCATCCTTTCAGTGGTCATACACTGGGTGAATTAAAAGCATTTTAATTCATTTTATTGTGTTTCTAAGTAAATGGCTCAATAGTAGTAAGAATCTATTCAGATAGAAGCTTCACAACATCAGCAGCAGCACACTTCTATAAAAACTGCTTAGTATTACAGCACTGTGTATAATTATTTAAACTCATTGTTGACCTAATGCTTAAACACTCTTTGATTTAAGTTGTGACTACAAAAAGCATGTATTTCTTAAGCCAATGCTTTTAACTTAAGTTTCATATAAGAAACTTTGAATTCACCACCCATTTTTTTTAACTGAAGTTTTACAGATGAATGTAGAAGATGGACCTTCAACTTAAATATCTATTGTCATGTTTACCATTCTACCTTATTGTAAACTTTCTTTCTGCCAGTCCATGGTTAGTACACACAAAAATAACAGGCTTTATCCCTGTAGTCCACTTAACAAGTAAAACACAGTCAATAGTCCAGAAGGCCCGAATAAATGTATGCTAAAAAATATAACACACGTTACAGAGAAAGGGAATTTGTAGAGCATATCTACCCTCTAGAGATAGAATTCGTTCTCTCTGTGGTTCATATTTATTTGTGGTGTAGAAATGTGCATAGATCTATCCAACTGTGAATCTCCCCAACTACTATCGATTTCAATTTACTGACTCGATAAGGTTCACAGACTTGGTTTTAAATGATGGAAAGCATATAACCTGCTAAAAGATAACTGTTCATCCAGGGAGCCTTAAAGTCATTGGATAAGATCTATTTGCTTGTGGTCTCCCACACTCTGCTAACTCTACCAGAGTTGGAGAAGTGTGGAGAATGTTTCAAATGAAAGATGCCATTACTTCCTCAAAACATTTTAATGTTTTCACAATTTTTAAAAATTTATTTTCATCATTTTTTAGTTACATGTGTCTGGGGTGTAGGCATATATATGCATGCAAGTGGATGTGCCCTGGGTATGGAGTCAGAAATTTGTGGCCACCTGGAATGGATGCTGGGAATCAAACTTGGATCCTAGGATAGTGATATGTGCTCTTAACCACTCAACCATCTCTGCAAGATCTCCACCCCAAACCCTATTCCTCATGGCTACCAATTTGTACCTTTATACTTAGGTATATAAGCAGATTTTTAAAACCTCAGATATTTTCACCATTTCACATAGTCAGTATGACAAAAGTATTCTCACCACTGAAAAGTGGGGTTCAAACGATAACAAATGATAAGAATACCCATGGGACACAAGTCCCCCATTTCCCTGTCTGCACAATTCATTTGACCACTCATTCCTGGACTTAAACTTGTCATTGTGCTCATCTTCCTCTACGCAACAGGGAAACACTGAGCATACGTGATAAAATATTTGCTGGCCCAGAGCATAAAGTCTTTTCAGTGTTCTGAAGAACCAAAGTTTGATAAGCTGTGTTATATGTATTTTTAAAGCCCTATGCTTTCTCACTGGAGCATTCCTTTCCTTATATCTGCTGGAAACTAATAACAAGTTCTCCCTATGCTGACCTCAGCATAAATAGGGTTTTTATTTTGTGAATTTCAGGACAGAGACATGAAATTTTTAGGTAAATAGATAGAACTAGGAAAGAATGTATTGAATGAAGTAATAGATCCAGAAAAACAAGAGTTGCATATTCTCTCTCCTTTGAGACTCCTAGGTCCGAATCTTCAGATGTGAGTCAATAACTTGAGGAACTACAGAAACAAAGAGAAAGAGACCATAGCAGGTGTTGGGATGGCAGAACATTAAAGAGGGAAAACGCAGAGCACAAGTGATCTGGGGGATGGCAACTGGGGGCCCTAGTTAGAGAGGAGAAAAGAAGGGGAAAGGAAAATAAGTACAGAAAAATGAAAGAAGTTAAAATAACAGTAAGGATGTCTGAAAAACCTAAGGAATCACACTAGTAGCTGCCTAAAAATACCAATGATACATGTAAGTTAGTATATAACTATAAAAATACTGTTTAAATGAGAATTTCCCTCTTTTTGCTAGAAAGTGTTTCTCTCATGTTTTAATACCTGAAGATTAGACTTTCTCTTTTTCCTGTTCTCATGCTCGTTTCAGTTCCTAGTAACTAGTCACTGTTCTCCTCAACATTTATAAGATCCTTTTAAATTTGTGTCACATTTGATATGGGTATCATCCTTGTCCAGCTAGTCTTAACAAACAATATTCAACCTCACAGAAAACTCCTTGATCACCTGGCTCTTATAATCTGCCCCCTCTTCTACAATGTTCCCTGAGACTTAGGTATAAGAGTGTTTTGTAGATATATCTACTGGGCCTCAGTCTACAACACTGCATTTTGGTTGTTTTTGACTTTTAGTAATGGTCTCTGTCTGTTATGAACAGAGGTTTCTTTAGTAAGAAGTTAAGACTAGTTATCTAGCCAGGCAGTGGGGGCCCATGCCTTTAATTCCAGCACTTGGGAGGCAGAGGCAGGTGGATTTCTGAGTTCGAGGCCAGCCTGGTCTACAGAATGAGTTCCAGGACAGCCATGGATACACAGAGAAACCCTGTCTCGAAAAACAAAAACAAAAACAAAAAACAAAAACAAAAACAAACACAAACAAACAAACAAACAAAAAAGACTAGTTATCTGTGGATATAAGGACAAGTGTTTAGATTGTTGTTGGAACCTCAGCTGATTTAGTAAAGAGGCAATGGTAGGTTCTCCTCTAATATCCATGACTTCACTTGGACTGTGTAGTTGATTAGGTTTCCTAACAGGCATGCTTTTCCTCTCGCTGAGATGCTCTTGGGTCCAACAGGAGAGCCATCACAGTTACCAATGAGGTATGTGTGCCACAAGAGCAACCGTGGAGTTATCATATCATGTAGATTATTGATGTGGTTCATGAGTCATAGCTAGATAGGGCAAAATGGATATGAAAAAGCCCATGAGGCTCAACCCTATAGAAAGAACTATAGGCAACTAAGAAATGAGGACAGCAGGAAAAGTAGTACTCCTCAGGAAAGAGCACACTAACTGGTTACATATAAGTATAAGCATGTGATAACAAGCAATGAAAAAGTGGCTATGAATTTCAAAAAGAAGAGAGAAAGGTCTCTGGGAAGGGTTGGAAGGAGCAAAGGGCACAGAGAAATCATGTAATTATACTATAACCTCAAAAATTTTAAAGTAAAAAGAAAGAATATGAAAATAATTGAGTGAACTAAGAAAAATATTTTACATTTGAAGGAGCTCATGCTGAATATATCTTTCCACGTTTACACTTACCTTGTATTAGATATTTTGTTGGTCCAGTCTACATTTCTCATAGTATACTATATATAGCATTCTCTTGTAGGTTATAACTTAATATTTATTTAAATTGAGATTACGTTCCTTCTATTCAAATTAGCTAGATGGAAAGAGTTAACACATCACAAAATTGGTAGATGATGATTGAAAAAATGGAATATTGAACACATACAACAGGTTCCAACCTCTTCCCATATTATTTTAAAGAAAATAATACAACACTTGTAAAAATTATGATTTTGGGAAATAGTATAAAATAGAAAATAAATAAAGTAAATTTAGAAAATAAATAAAAATAGAAAATAGTCTTTATGAAAACCTTCATTCTGAATATTACAGTGAAGACCATGGGACCACACATTATTTACTCTCAAGCATTGGATAGTAAATATGTTGTCTCTCTTCTTCAACTGTACTGTTCCTCTATACTCTAGTAATAATTAAAAATAGTCACAGAAAATGCATAAAACCTATATTTCCATAAAGTTTTATTTATATTAAAAAAAAACAGAGTACTTGGGGTTGAGGAGGGAACTGGTTACTTGGCTTAGCAGGTAAGAACACTAGCTACTCTTTCAGAGGATGTGGGTTCAATTTCCAGCACCAACATAGCAGCTCATAACTGTGTGTAATTCCAGTTCCAGGGTATCTGACACCCTCACACAGACATATGAAGGCAAATCCAAAAGTGTACCTAAAAATAGATCATAAAAACAAAAAACAAAACACAGAGCAATTGATTTGGCACCAATGTACATAAAAATAAATCATAAATAAAGGCAAAAACAGAGCATTGGATTCGACCATGGGATTATGCTTGCTACCCCTGGTAAGCAAAACAAAAGCAATCTACTAGGGTTCTTAGTTTTCTTTACAATTTTTATATCATGTCTATCATGAAAAATGAGAAATAAATAAATAGAAAGTGGGGAGACAGAGACAAAGACAGAGAGATAGACAATGACAGAGAAAAAGAAAAGAAAAGAAACACAAGATCAATTTGAAATTACTAGAGGAAAAAAATAATATTAACATTTCAAGATAAAGGAATAGGATGCAAATAACAAAAAATTCATACATAAAGTTGGCAAATGAGCATTTTATAGTGATGGCTCAGTGGCCTAGAGCACCGGACTGTTCTCTCTAAGGCTCCAAGATCTATTGCCAGACCTTGCACAGTGACACAAAATCCTCTCTAACTTGTGTCCTATTCTTGCATCCATGGGTAATAGGAATGCACATGGTATGCAAACATTCATGCAGATAAAGCATACATACATGTAAAATATAAAAATTCTTCAAAATGGCAAATGTGATTATAAAATGTGAATGTTCTTAAATCACTAAGAAAGCAATACCCAAAATAAAGTATGGTGTACAAAGTGAGAATGTTGCTAACTTCTACTTCAGACAGGGGCAATATCCAAAATAAACAACTTCAGAAATGAACCACAGCCAATACAAACAAGGTCATCCAACCAACAAATGAATTGAATAGAAAGCTCTCAAAAGAATAAACACAAATGACCACTTAATATTTGAAAAAGTATTGAATAGCTACCAGAGAAATATTATCCCATCTCACCCAAATCAGAATGGCTACCACAAAGGATAAAAAACTGATAATAAATGCTAGCAAAGATATGAGTAAAAATGAAAGTCTTCCACCGTGCTCTTAACAATGTAAATTGGCCCAGTCCATGGAGGTTTGTGTACAAATTCCTCAAAACATAAATCTAGTGCTACCATATGACTCTGCTATATGACCTCTGGGTATAGAGGCTGAGGTTTCTGAGTCAATAAACCACATCAGTGTAAACCCTTGCAGTAGTCATAGTAACTAGGAGATTGAAATGGTCTAGATCTCTATCAACAAAAGAGTGGGTTCAAAATTATATCAATTTTCTTTTGTAGTCATAACAAATCAAACAATGACATTTGCAGGAAAACAATGAAGATCATTAAGTCCAACAAAATAAATCAGACCCAGGCAGACAAATGCTGTTTGTTATCTCACATGTACAAATTCCAGATTAAAATTTGTATGTGCATATATTTGTATGTATACATGTGCATGTGTGCATAAGTTGTGACAGTAGAAAGGGAATCATGAGGGTAGGAAAAGATCTTAAAGGAAGGTTATTTGGAGGAAAGAATAGGAATAGCAAAAAAGAGGAGGGGCAGAAAGTTTTGGGAATAAATAAGAGCAAAGTATAGATGCATAAGTCTGTAATACTAGAATGAACTGTTGAGTTTCATGTGGTCACCTTTAAAAATGGAACCTTTGCCAAAATGGTTATTGCACTCTTGTCCATGGATGCCTTTTTATCTCAACTCTGATACTCTCTCTGACCAAATATCTGCACCCTCTTTCTCTGGCATTCCCCTCAGCAGTGCTGCCTTGTGATGGTTTGATTATGTTGAACATTTGTCATGTCTTACTAAAGAAGCTTTCAGGTTTATTTCTTGATTCTGTTATCTCCATATCACTTTTTCGTGCTATTGTGTGAGTAATTTAAGTAAATCAATACAAAAGAACAGGAGTAAAAGAAAACCAACCACTTCTAGCTGAAAAATTTGAACAGTGGCTACCCTTTCCATTTAAGACATGCTAAGTACTTTATATAATTCTATAGACACTAATAAAAATATAGATACATATTGTTATTATAGCTATGTTTAAAAATGTAGTCATCTAAGGATTTTCTTTTTTTTTTTTAATTAGGTATTTTCTTTATTTACATGTACATTTTCCCTTTCCCAGGTTCCCCTTCAAAACAAACAAACAAACAAACAAACAAAAACAAGAACAAACCCCTTTTGCCTCCCCCTTCCCCATGCCTGTCACTCCACCCTCTCCCACTTATTGTCCCTGGCATTCCCCTACACTGGGGCACAAAACCTTCACAAGGCCGAGGTCCTTTACTCCTATTGATGATCGAATTTGCAATCCTCTACTATATACCTGCTGCCAGTACATTCAATCCCACCCTGTATAGTCCTGTATGTGCTTTGAGGTAATAGATAATATTTTCTTTCTTTATTAACATGAATAGATCTTAGAATAGAGATTATTACTAGTTTTCTTTCTAATTTGGATTATGCAGTTTGCAAGAAAAACAAGCTCTGGGCTATATCAAGCAAAAGAAAATGTATGTATAACTAATATATCAAATACCACAAACTTAACAGTCTACTTTAATTTTTGGAAATATTTTCTATTATTATGATATTTACCTTGGGACCACTAACCTTATTTGTGTTTACCTATTTGCTGTGAAGTAAAGTCCAATATGCCATTGTATTGTGAGTGGTGAAGAAGAGTGAAGAATACGCTTTTTGTAGCATTGAAATGATCCTGACAAGGAATGGGAGGAAGATGCAATGGCTGCTTTTGACACGGAGAAACAGTGGAGCTACCAGGCATGTTTAAATTCCCTGTACCATCTTCTTTCTTAGCTTCCAAATTTTTTCTAGACAAATACTTTTCAAAAATATCTACAGACATTCCATGTATATTCTTAATAATTACAAACTGAGAACTTGGAACTGAGAACTTTTAAGCTTCACTTTATGTTGTATAGTTTGTAGAGGAAAAATTATCTTAGCTCACATCAATAATAATTACAATCCTTCCCTCTGCTTTAAAGAAAAGACATAAATTAGGCTGCTTTATACATTTTGAGGATATTTTTAGTTATAAGTCATTGTTTGTTTGAAGAGGAAAAAAAACTATAGAATCTACTTTGGAAGTACAAATAGGAAATACTGAATTGCTAATGAGTGAGGAGGTGTTGGCAAATTGATGCTTTAGACAAAAGACTTTGAGGGATTTAAGGTAATATTAAGTTGGATGGGTTCTAAATTCATCACTTAAAAATGAATAACATGCAGTGAAATCTATTATTTTATGGGAATGGAAATCAAATCTTAAGACATCCTTTTTGGACACTTGGATACATAACATTTCCTTACTGTGTTAAAGTTTCACTCTAAGATAGAAGATCAAACTTAGACTTCATTAATCTTATTCAGAGTAGCAAATAACAATGATAATAACAACAGTGTAAAAGCAGAAATTTCAAGGTTTTTGAAGCATTCCTTCAAGATCTATGGATCCCAATTCTGAGAAAACTTCATCTACAATTCCAAGAGTACCAGAAATAATTTTGATTGCTTCCTACGAGTGAATATTGATTTATCAACTACTATATGAAGATTTTAAATGAACTATCCAAAGGGAAGAGAAAAACAAATTTTACTACTAAGACTAAACCATTTCCCACATTAAACTCTAAAGCCAGAGGGAGTGTCAATAACTAAAATTCAGGGGCTTCCAGGAGTTTCTATTCAAGACAAAGTCTCGATTGAATTCCTCTATTTTGCACTTCAGTTTTTGCTAGTAATTCATCAAGCCCACCAGCTTCTGAAAAGTGACAGTACAGCTGGTTCAGACCTCAGCTTCAAAGTTTCTTCAAAGACAATGAAGAAATACAGAAGGAACATAAAAGAACATTTGACACTCCTTTAAGAAACATCAGTGCAGATACATTGCTAATTAATACTGATATAATTTTTGGAGAAAGATTCTGAAAATAATTAACTTGGGAATCATTGGCCATTAATCATGGGAAGAAGTTTCTTCCAAAGAATCTGCAGCTTAGTTTCTATAACACATTCCAACTCATTAAAAAAAAATGTTGGTAATATCAGAAGATATTAGATGGCAAAGATTTGAAGGTCACTTACTTGACTAGATCTGGCACCCAAAAGGGGGTTGCATTAACAAAGAAGAGTACTGACTCTATCTCTTGTTGTGACAGTTATTTGCAAGTGGTATAAGCAAAATTATTCCATATCTTCTATCTACCACACTTGTAATTTGATCTTGGTAGATAGTCTAAATTGAAGGTGAATATTCCCACTTTTACACTCTAGACTATCTTGTAATTTGCTTGGGGTAGTTGAATGTCCCAAAATTCAGCTTTCATTCCCAAGCCTACATTTTAGAATGCCTTTGACCCTTCTGTAGACTCTGAGCTATGACTAGGCACTCTTTAAATGAGACAGGTTAGTCTCCTAGATGATGAAGTACATGAGCACCTATTCTTTAGCTAAGGACAATAGCCAATCACATAAAAAAAAATTCTGTGTTAGACCAACCAGGTAACATATCAGGTACATTTGTGTAAACCACAGCAGGTAAGATCAAGTGTCCTAACCTAGACTGAGAGGTCATCTAGCCAAACCTCCCATATAAAAAATGAATTTTTGTAATTTGAGGCTTGTGTTTGTTTGTGTGTGTGTGTGTGTGTGTGTGTGTGTGTGTGTGTGTGTGTGTGTATGTGTGTGTGTGTGTGTGTTATATAAAAGAGAACTTCTGGGACACATGAAAGTATTATGTATTTTATTTACTGATTTAAAATGTTTAGTGCTAAGTTGAGATCCAATTTCTAGTTTTATGATAATTTAAGAGACAGTTGAAGAAAATTAACAGACACCATTAAATATGCTCTTGGTATTCATTAAGGGCATAGCATAACCTTAAAACTCTTACCCAGCAGAGTACAATTAGTTATAACAAAGCCGTATAGTAGCTGTTTCTAGTTACAAATGTGAGGCCTGTGCAGGAGGCTATGTAAGAAATAACCCAGGATGATTTATCTCTACATTGAACTTTCTTCTGTTTTCAGGTTGAGTAAAACACCAGAGTGGGAAATGGTGAAATCCAAAAGCTCTTTCCACTTCAACATGCTAGTTGACACTTAAAGCAAACTTCTTTACTTAAGTTCACTGTCTAGATGGTAATAGTAACACAGAAATAATCTTAAATACAGAAGAAAAACCGGGGTAAAACCCCAATTTCAGTTTACCTGGACAAATATCCAGGAATGGATGCTTAGATTGTGTCATAGTTTAAATAATAGCCCCTTATAGGATTATGTATCTAAATATTTGGCCTCCCTTTTGTAAAACTATTTTGGGAAGGATTAGGAAGTGTGTGTGGCTTTTTTTTATGAGATGTGTACCTGGGTGCAGGCTTTGAGGTTTCAAAAGACTTCTTTCTGCCATTTCAAGCTCCTCTCTCTCTCTCTCTCTCTCTCTCTCTCTCTCTCTCTCTCTCTCTCTCTCTCTCTCTCTCCACTCTGTCATCATAGACTTAACCTTAGCCATGACGTTTTATCACAAAACAAAAGTAACTAGTTAGGTTGTTAAGCTATCGTTGGTCAGAAACAGCTCCTTCCTGGTACATAAAGGGAAGGACTTAAAGGGATTTTTTTTTTTGTTTTTTTTGGGTTTTTTTTGTTTTTTGTTTTTTTTTTTTTTTTTTACTTCTAAAGAGCAAATGATCCTCAACCACTGCAGATGCAACACTTGCTTAAACAACATAAAATGGAATAGTCTTTGAATAACAACCCATTAGACTCTAATATTTGGGAAACAAAAAGAAGCTAAATGGCTTCAATATATTTAGTGGGTTTATGTGTTTATATATGTTTTAGATTCCTTGTGTTTTCCTCCTGACTAATTCTATTATTTCCATTTTACTTTCAAAATTAACTTTATAGATTTTAATTTGTATTTATTTTATAATATTTATATAACTTTATAAATTTTTCTTTAGCTGTACAAGTTTTTAATTTCTTTTTCTTTTCTTGTTTTCTCTCTAGCATTTTAAGACTCTTCTTTGATCATCTGCTTATATCCCCCTTTATTTAATATGGATTGTCTTTTCTTTTTCCTTTCTTTACCCTCTTTATTTTAGTATGCTATTATATATACCGTTACCTTAAATAAATTTTACCTTCATAGTTTGTTTTTATCCATTCTATTTTCTGTACTCATTGGGATAGTAGTTGTTTAATGAATCTGAAGTGTATTTCTGTATCTCATTTGGTTTAGTGCTGTTACATTGGTTGTTTTCTCTTCTCTAAGCTAGGATGGTTACTTAGAATACTTATAAATAAACCTGGAATAAACATCTATACCACCATATGTACAAATAAAAAGAAACTTGAAAAAAATCACTGCTACCTGACTCTCCCAAAAGATTATGACTCTACAAATAATAAATCCAGAGATAATGTAATAGGTTAGATACCAGTTGAAGAATATACTTTATTTGTAAATCTTGCCCACAACTCAATATATACTCAAAAGGCATATGTCTTAGCTATTCCAAGTCATTTTATTTAAATTATGTCAGTGTTTTTTACTGAGAGCATTGACGAAAAATTTCTTGCCCTATTTCTGGTCTCTCAGCTCTGTTATACTTTGCTGAAACCACAATGTCTTCATGTCATTGTTTCACAATAAAGTTGACAATAAGAAATTTGAATGTCCCAACTATGTTTTCTTTGTTAAAAATAAATTTAGGATCTTTGGTTACTCCATATAATGTTGATCAGCTCATTAATTTCTAAAGGATTTGTCCTAGGCTTCTGATGGAAAATTTATTGGATCGGTAGTTCAATTTTTAAGGATATTTCAACTCTAACAAAATCTAACTTCAGATCCATGAGATGTCTTCACAATTATTTTCATCATGAATTCCCTACAATGGTGTTTTATAAATTTTCAGAGGATAAATTTTATATTGGTTAGTACATTGGTTACCACTTTATTTTTATATTATTGTTAATAAAAATTAGACTAATATTTTTTAAATATGATACAACAGCATAATTTGATATAGTAGCTCATACTTGCAATCCCAGCACTTAGAAGGCTGAAGCATGAGTCATTGCCACAAGTTCAAAGATAAGCTAGGCTACATAGTGATTTATAAGCTAGTCTGTGCTAGAGAATAATACCCTACTTCTAATGAAGAAAAGATCATATCAACCATAGCAATAATTGTACTTATTTCTTCCTTTCTAACATTGCTGGAACCTTCAGTATGGTCTTATATAGAGGAAAATAAGCATCTTTGGGAGAATCATCCAGGGTTTCATCATAAATCGTGATGTCAGCTATGAGCTTTTGTAGATATTCTCTAGCAGCTTGAGGAAGTTTTATTCTATTTCTAGTTTATCAAGTATTTTTTTATCATGAGTGGGTGTTGGAATTTGTCAAGTAGTTTGAAAGTAGAAGGATGAGAAAAGCTACACAAATTGTAACCATAAAAATTTCAATGTTAAATATAATAGCCCTTAATTCATAACAAATAAAACCAAAGATAAACAAGAACATTCACAGTAACATGGATATATTTGATCAGGAAAAAATGCCCAATAATATCACTACATGGAACAGAACAGAACAAAAGAACACCAGAATACAAATTGACATGATAGACAAAAATGAGATAATTTCCAACCATGGTATTTTTATCTTCACACTTGAGATTCAACTAATAATAAATATAACCACAAGTAAGAAAATAATAGATGAAAAAACTTGATAAATACTACTAAACAAGAAAAATCTACAGGGTATAATTCACAGCAAAGATAAAGATTACATTCTTCTTAAATGAAAATGACATCTTTTTCAAAGATAAAATATTTACATTTGAAACTTAATAAACTATTTTGAAATATATTCTGCAACTACAAAATAATTACATAAAAATATCAATAGAAATAAATTGTTATGTTTTGTTCAATTCCTTTACCTTCTTGATTGTATTTTCCTATATTTCTTTAAATGATTTATTTGTTTCTTTTTTAAGGACTGCTTGCCTATGTTTGTTTTCCTTTATTTCTTTAAGGGAGTTCTTCATATCTTCCTTAATGGCCTCTATCATCTTCACGAGATAGGATTTTAGATCATTATCTTGCTTTGCAGGCATATTAGGTTATCCAGGGCTTGCTATGGTAAGAGAATTGGGTTCTGATGGTGACAAATTGCATTGTGTTCCATGGCTAATAATCTTGCATGTGCCTCTGGCCATCTAGTTTTCTCTGGTGTTAACTGGCCTAGGTGTCTTTGATTGGAACCAGCCTCCTTGGAGGCAGGTAGAGCTCTGTTACCTAAATTACAGCTGGTCAATCAATGGAATGGAAGACCCAGAAGTAAACCCATACACCTATGTACACTTCATCTTTGACAAGTAAGCCAAAAATATACAGTGGGGGAAACAAGCATCTTCAATAAATGGTGCTTGTCTAACTGGCAGTCTGTATGTAGGAGAATGAAAATAGATCCATATTTATCACCTTGCACAAAGCTCAAGTCCATGTAGATTAAGGGCCTCAACGGAAAACCAGATACACTAAATCTAATAAAATAGAAAGTGGGAAAGAACCTCAAACTCATTGGCACAGGGGGCAATTTCCTAAACAAGATTCTAATGGCTCAGACTCTAAGATCAGCAATTGATAAATGGAACCTCATGAAACTGAAAAACCTCTGTAATGCAAAAGACACCATCAATAGGACAAATCAGCAACCTACAAGATGGGAAAAAAACTTCACTAACCCTACATCCTATGCATGCCTAATATTAATATTCAAAATATATAAAGAACTCAAGAAGTTAACCTCTAAAAAACCAATTAAAAATGAGGTACAGAGATAAACAGAGAATCAACAATAGAAAAATTTCAAATGGCTGAGAAATGCTTAAAGAAATGTTCACAATGCTTAGTCATCAGAGAAATGCAAATCAAAATGACCCTAAGATTCCACCTCAAACCAATGAGAGTGGCTAAGATAAAAAAAAAAAAATAAAACTGAAGTGGTAGTACAGGCTGGGGAGCATGTGGAGAAAGAGGAACACTCCTCCACTGCTGGTGAGATTGCAAACTTGTAAAACCACATCAATCTGACAGTTTCTCAGAAAATTGGAAATAGTTCTACCCAAAGACCCAGCTATACCACTCTTGAGCATATACCCAAAAGATGCCTCACCATACCACAAGAACACATGCTCCATTATGTTCATAGCAGCCATATTTGTAGAAGCCAGAAGCTAGAAACAACCAAGATGTCCCTCAACTGAAGAATGGATACAGAAAATGTGGTTCATTTACACAATGGAATGTTGTTCAGCTATTAAAAGAACAAGGGCATCATTAATTTTGCAGGCAAAGAGATGGAACTAGAAAATATCATCCTGAGTGAGGTAACTCAGATCCAGAAGGACTTGCATGATATATAATCACTGATAAGTGGATACTAGCCAAAAAGTACAGAATACCTAGGATACAATCTATAGACCAAAAGAAGTATAGCAAGCAGAAAGCCCCAAATGATGAGGCTTCAATATAATCATTGATAAGTGGATATTAGCCAAAAAGTACAGAATACCTTGGATAAAATCTATAGACCAAAAGAAGTGTAACAAGCAGAAATCCCCAAATGATGAGGCTTCAATCCCACTTGGAATGGGAGGAGAAAATAAATCATGGGAGGCAGAGAGGAAAAGACCTAGGTAGAAGAGGGGAGAAGGAGGGGAAAAGGAGAAGAGGATCAGATATGGGGGGACAGGAGAGAAGCCCAGATGTCCAAAAGAATGAATACACATAAGCAGCCTCAGTGGGTGGGAGGTACAGGGGACCCTCTAGAAAGTACCAGAGATCCAGGAGGTGAGATACTCTCAGGAATTATTTGTGTTGAACTTAGCCAAAATGCTCAAGATTGGGGAAATGAAACTCAAAGAGTTCATCTCCAATAGATAAACAGGCCCTCAAGTGGAAGGACAGGGTTACTAACCCATAGTCAAAATGTCTGACCCAGAATTGTTCCTGTTTAATAGAACTGCAGGGACAAAATTGGAGAAGACATTGAGGGAAAGGAGTTCCCAACCTGGTATCCATCTCATGGGTGAGTACCAAGGCCTGACACTATTTCTGATGCTAAGATGTGTTTACAGGAGCCTGGCATGGCTGCACTCTGAGAGGCCCTACCAGCAGCTGACTGAGACAGTCACAGATACTTACATCCAACCATTGGACTGAAGTTGGGGGCCCCTATGTTTGAATTATGGGAAGAATTGAAGAAGCTGAAGAGGAGGACAACTCCATAGGAAGACCAGTAGTCTCAACTAATACAGACCCCAGGGAACTACCAGAGACTGAGCCACCAACTAAGAGCATATACAGGCCCATTCGGAGACCTTGGCACATATATAGCAGAGGTCTATCTGGTCTGGCCTCTGAGGGAGAAGATGATCTTAATCCCTGAGAGTCTAGAGGCCCCAGGAAAGGGGAAGCTCTGGTAAAGGGAAGCACCCTCTTGGAGGCAAGGGAAAGGAAGTATGAGGAACTGTGAGATTGGGGGACTGAAGGAGGGGCAATGACTAGAATGTAAATAAATAAAATAACTTAATTTTAAAAAGAAAAGAAATAAATTAGTTAAATATTTAAAGTAAATAAAACAACTCTAAGCAATGTACAATTCTTGGAATTATATTATTTAAACCAAAGAAATGACTTTTTAAAAGTTAAATTGATATGAAATCATGGCAGGTAAAAAATTGTAGGACGCCAACACAGAAGCACATAGGGTTTCATAGCTTTAAACTCCTATATTACAAAATAAAAGAATAACTTTAATCAAATAATCTAAAACGTGCTATAAGAAACAAAGAAAAAGAAAAGCAAGCAGAAAAATAAACAGTAGAGTCTAGAGATCCAATATGATAATGAAGAAAATAGGTGAAGAAAAAAAGACAAATAATGAAAGACCTAGACTTTTTAAAACATGGATAAAAAAAAATCAGATGAATTCAATAAAACTCTTAGAGGATATCATAACTAGTAATAGCATGAAGAAATAGAAAAGAGAATCTCAGGCAGAGAAGATACCACAGAAAACATTGACACGACAACCAAGGAAAATGCAAAATGCAAAAAGATCCTAACTAAAAACATCCAGGAAATTAAGGACACTATAAGAAGACCAAACCTAAGGATAATAGGTATAGAAGAGAGTGAAGATTCCCAACTCAAAGGGCCAGTCAATATCTTCAACAAAATTATAAAAGAAAACTTCCCTAACCTAAAGAAAGAGATGTCCATGAACATACAAGAAGCCTACAGAACTCCAAATAGTTTGGACCAGAAAAAAAAACTCCTCCTGTCACATAATAATCAAAACACCAAATGCACAAAACAAGGAAAGAATACTAAAAGCAGTAAGGGAAAAAGATCAAGTAACATATAAAGGCAGGCCTATCAGAATTGCACCAGACTTCTCACCAGAGACTATGAAAGCTAGAAGATCCTGGGTAGATGTCCTATAAACCCTAAGAGAACACAAATGCCAGCCCAAACTACTATAACAGGAAAACTCTCAACTACCATAAATGGAGAAACCAAGGTATTCCGTGACAAAAACAAATTTACACAATATCTTTCCACAAATCCAGCCCTTCAAAGGATAATAAAGGGAAAACTCCAACACAAGGAGGGAAACTCTACACTGTAGAAAAAGCAAGAAAGTAACCTTTCAACAAAAGTATCTCTAAGTATAAGTTATACTACAGCACTATACTAATAAAAACTGTATGATATTGGCATAAAAACTGACAAGTTGATCAATGGAATCAAATTGAAGAGGTAGACATAAATCCATAAATCCATAATCTATGAGCAACTGACTTTTGATACAGAAACTAGAAATACATAATGAAAAAAAAACAGCACCTTCATCAAATGGTCTAGTCAAATTGGATATCTGTGTAAAAGAATGAAAATAGATCCATATTTATCACTTTACACAAAACTCAAGTCCAGGAAGATTAAAGACCTCAACATATACTAGACACATTAAACCTGATAGAAGAGAAAGTGGAGAATAACCTTAAACACATTGGCATGGGAGATGACTTTCTGAACAGAATACAGAATGTGTAGACACTAAAATTAGCAATCAATAAATAGAACTTCATGAAACTGAAAACTTTTTGTAAGGCAAAGAACACTGTCAATCAGACAAAGTAGCAGACTCTAGTAAAGAGTAAGGATATTTTATCAGCTGTAATACAATATAGAACTAATATCCAAAATATATAAAGAATTCAAAAAACTAGATAATACTAATACTATTAATAATAATAATAATAATAATAATAATTCAATTCTAAAAATGTGATCTAAACAGAGCTTTCTCAACGAAGGATTTTCAAGTTGATGAGAAACATTTAACAAAATGTTCAGCATCCTTAGCCAAAAAGGAAATGCAAATCAAAACTACTATGAGATTCCATATTATACAGGTCAGGATGGCTAAGATCAATATCACAAGTGACAGCTTATGCTGGTGAGGACATTTGCTCAACTGTGATCATTGCTTTTTTATCATAATAGCCAGAAACTGGAAACAACCAAGAGGTACCTCAACAAAATAATGGATAAACTAAATGTGATACATTTACCCAATGGATTATTACTCAGCTTTATAAAAAAGAAAATGTTATTATAAAATTCACAAGAGAATGGATAAAAATAGAAAAACTCTTCAGTGAAGTAATCCAGACCCAGAAAGACAAATATGGTATATATTCACTTATAAGGGATATTAGCCACTAATTAAATGATAACCAATGTACGACCCATAGACCCAGAAAGGTTAGGTAAAGAGAAAGGTTCTGGAGGGAAGCATATATCTCCCTAGGAAGAGTAGACAGGGAACAGGTGGGGACAGGTACAGATAGGATCAGGTGCAGGGGAAGTCAGAGTACAGGGAGAGACAGGAATTGTAGAGCATTTGGAGTGTGGTGTGGAAACCTAGTCCAGTGGAAATGCCCTGTAATCTATGAGACTATAAGTCCTAGGGAGGACTCCTAGTAATACATGGAGGCTCAACTGACCATCTCTTATAGCTAGGCAAGGCTTCCAGAAGAGGAATGAGGAACAGCATTGAGTTTGCATGAGTTGTAGAGGTCCTGTGGAGATTCTCCTAAAATTCAGGCTGGTGTTTTGACAGAGTATTTCTCTCTCAGCAAACTGACAGTTGGACCCCCTTGTTATGAAAAACATCCATACTTCTCATTGAACATGGAGAAGCCTGCATGAAGCCTTCATCCCTATATTCTTTTGTTCCAGTCTCTTTTATGCAGAAAAGTACTCTTAAGACTACCAAAAGGGAAGTACAGATAATAATCCAGTCACAAAATCTTTGCCCACAACACTCAGCCCTGCTTGCAAGATGTCCAGGGGCAATAATTGTAAAGAAATATCGGACTGGCCAACCAATGTCTGATTTAACTTCAGCCCACTCCACTAGAGGCAGTCCATGTTTAAAACTGCTTAGATGGCCAGGAAGCAGAGATTGTATCACCCAGAGACCTAGGGTAGAACAAAATAAGACTGGGAAAAAAAAAAAAAAAACCTCAATGAAATGATCTGGGGCTTATCCAGTCATCATCAGAGAGCCTTCCTCAAACAGCAGATGGGAGTGGATACAGATATTCACACCCAAACATCATGCAGAGAGAGAAAGGGGGAGGGGCAGGGGAAGGGAGAGAGAGAGAATCTAAACTGAAAGTCTCCCTTAGGTCTCTCTCTTCAGAATTTAGGAATTCCCTCAAAAGATGGGGACAGAAATATTGTAGGAGTCAGAGGGAATGGAAGAATCAGAGAATCCAAGACCCACAGAATCAACTAAGCAGGGTGCATATGGGCTCACAGAGACTGAAGTGGCGAGTATGGCATCTGCAAGGGACTGTACTAGGTCCTCTGCATCTGAGTGTGTGTGTGTGCGTGTGCGTGTGCGTGTGCGTGTGCGTGCGTGTGCGTGTGTGTGTGTGTGTGTGTGCGTGTGCGTGTGCGTGTGCGTGTGTGTGTGTGTGTGTGTGCATGTGTATTGAGACCCCCAAACTCTGGGATCCCATGTGTCTGAGTATTTTTGCCTGCTTTTGGGACTTTTCCTCCTGTAGGGTTGTTTTGGCCAGCTTTAGTTTGAGGGCTTTTGCCTTGTGTCATCTTTTTATTTTATCTTGTTTTGTCATGTTGTGCTTGCTTGTTCTATCTTGGAGGTCTGCTGTTTTCTGATGGAAGATGGGAGATGTAGGGGGAGAGCTGAGGTTAAGTGGAGGTTGGGGAGAGTTGAGAGAAGTGGAAGAAGCAGATGAAAGAAGAATCTATTTTCAATGAAAACAAACAAAAAATTCCTACCAACAACTACCTGAAGATGGCTACACACTCTTCCCCAGTAAGCTTAAGATAAGATTACAGTTCCAGCCAATCCATTGGTGACAACCTTATGAGTAACCCTGAGTTAGAGAATCTAGCTAAAATATTCTCAGACTACAGACTAGAAAAAGCTAAGAAAGCACAAACGGGTGCGGTTTAAGCCACAAAAGTTTCAGTTATTATTTTGTACTGAAGGATAACTGATACAGGGAGATTTTAAAAGGCTAACCATAGACTTGCCAGGCAATCTACAAATTCCTACTCTAGACACACATAAACTCAGAGAAAAACATACATCTGCATAAAAACTTGGCCACAAATACTAATAGCAGCACTATGTTTTAAGGCTAGAAACTGGGAAAACCAATTACTCAGCATCTGATAAATGAATAAACAAAATATGGTATATCCATTCTCCATTATACTACTCAGCTATTCAAATGAACTGTACTGTAGCTTAGCTTCACAAATGTTAAGCTAAATTAAAGAAGCTACATATACATGAAGGCTATGTGTTCTGTGGTTCTCTTTATATTGACTAAAAACAAAGAGTAGTATTTATACAGGAAACAGTGTGTACCTAAGATTCAAAGTGGGGGTGGAGCTGAACTATAAAAATAAAATATCTTTAGGGCAAGGAAAATGGTATCAACTGGCTTGTAGTAATTCTTGTTGAAAATATATAATCCCAGTCTGGGTTTCTACCCTGCCCTTCACCATTTAATTCCCATATAAAAGACAAATAAAACTTTTATATTTATAATAAGCCTAACCAACACAAGAGCTGAGCATCTATCCTCTATGCTGTTATGTCTATTTACAAACCAATAATCCCATTATGTAATTTGCCATGTTTCATCTGTGCTGCTTTTAACTCCAGTAAGTCAATCCACATAACTATTATTTTAAGATTCTGACTCCATGGTGGCTTCTCCTCTTTCTACCAGCCCCTATCTTGTGGTTCTCCTCTGACCCCATGCTGAGAACCTTAAACCCTGCCCATGTCTCTTCTGCCCAGCTACTGGCTGTCAGCATGTTTATTCACCAATCAGGGATAACTTGGGGGGCAAGGTCATATAGCATCACCTAGGTCTATGTGGGGTCTCTGGGAACAACCAGTATTTAACATAGAAAAAGACCAAACCTCAAAAGTGATAGTTGCGTAGTTGTATAAATTGATAAATGTTGAATTAATACATGTATTATGAGGGAGATTATACCTATAAATTTTATTTCAATTACATATTATAAAAAAAATCTCAAGGAGATGCTACCAAAGAAGAATTATTCTTGCTCACTAGTTACTGTGTACTTGAAACACAGCCCATAGAAGATCCTTCATCATGCTATGAGGAACTCCGGGAGACAAAGCATTGGCATCTTTGAGCATCTGAAAGGAACAATATCGTGATAGTTTCCTATATACTTTGAAGAAAAGCATATAGGTCTTCAAGAACAAGCAGAATTGATAGAGCCCACAGTGTTAGAACCATAGGGAAAAAAAAGCAGAAGAAAACGAGATGCAAGTGAGAGAGAAAATTTGTTTTATGAGACCATAAAGAAGGTAGAGAATGTATATATAACCAATATAGTAATAAACACAATGCATTTTTTCTTTTTTTTGTTTTACTTTGTTATCATTTTGTATTTTTGTTTTGAAACAGGGCTTTGCTATGCTGCCCTGGTTGTCCTGGAAGTCACTATGTAGACCAGACTAGCCTTGAATCCACCTGAGATCCACCTGCCTTTGTCTCCTGGGCTCTGAGATTAGAAATGTATCTAAACATATTTGGCTAAAATGTAGTTTTGTTCAACTATAAAGGATTCCTCTTGTCATTTGGATTTCATTTGATATGTGCAAGTCATTTGTCCTATAGTGAACTATGTATAGTGAACTGTAAGAAATGAGAGCTTCCAGTACTGGTGCTCTTTGAAATACATCCAAGAAACTGCACATATCTATTTTTCTCAAGGAATCAAAGAGGAAACATGTTCATTTGGGTCAGAACAGTTGGGAATTTTAATTAACTATTATTTATTTTAAAAGCAAATGATCTAATCTACTTTTATTCCCACTCTCTCTCTCTCTTTCAATTCTCCCCCTATTCTCCCTCACCACTTTTTCCTTCCCACTTTATGTGCACTTTCTTTAAACTCACTCTTTCCACATTGTGCTGCCTGTGCGCATGGATGCAGGGTGATCTACTGGAGAGCAAGTAGGCTCTCAGGAACCACATCCTTGAATGAAACTGCCTCTTCCTTCACCAGTAGCTATCAATTGACAATGGCTTCTCAGCTAGGAGTGGGACAAACATGACTCCCTCTGTGCTCCTCATCCTTTAACTTCCTCTAGTTTGATTTTGTGCATATCATCAAAGTGCATTCACAACTCTTGCAAGTTCACATTGTCTGCATGTCTAGAAATCACTATTTTCCTTCAGTCATCTACCTGCTCTGGCTCTTGCAATCTTTCTGGCTGCGTCTCCTTCCACAATGATATTTGATCCTTGGAAGGAAGGGATGTGATATACTTATTCCATTTAGGACTAATTAATCCCAGTCTCTTGTTATCTTCATGTTGATCAATCTTAAGTTTCTATATTAATGACTATCTGCAACAAAAAGCTTTTCTACTGAGGGTTGAGAGATACACTGATTTGGGGGTATAAATATAAGTACCTAGGGGGCAGTTTAACGTTGTTCCTTTAGCAAATTGCTTTTGTTTCTGCTACAAGGTCTCTATAGGAAGCTCAAGATCACCTGGAACTCGACATTCTATGTCTGCCTCCCTAGTGACAAGATTATAGGCATGTGCTACCATGCCTGGAAGAAAACAATAGGATCCTTGCCAAACTGATCTTCACAGGTAGAATCTATGTAATCATCATCATAATTTTCTCCTCCATTCAGTAAATATTTACTGAGAAATTACTGAACACAATGTAAATCATGGGGATAAAGCTGAGTATAGCTGTGTTATCTCTCCAGGCATAAACACTTCAAAGTGGCAAGATTATAAATGGGAGAAATGTTCTCAGACAATGCCTGTCCTGCTGTGTTTCATCTTTCCTCTTACATAACCAAATAGAGAAACACCTTGAGGTGTCCTTTATTCCCCCTACAGGATTATCCCAGAAACCAAATGAGCAAGCAGGGTTGCAGAGTGACCCTTTTCTCAATTCTAAATTGGAATATAGCTATCCTATAAGGTCAGAGATTCTAGATCTAATAACTAATTGTCAATATATTTCAAAGGCATATCTCAGAAGTACTCCCAGTAGCTAGCTAGTAAGTCCCATGATCCTGTCCCAAGGACAAAGCAATGTAGGGGGTACACAGCCTTGTGGAGAGACAGAAAGCATGGTCTTTGGTGTTATGCTTTAAAACATGATTGTTTAACATTAAAGAGAGTCTTCATGTGCTTTTGTCTTTGCACTCACTTACAATGAGTACATTTATTTGATATTGTAACAAATTTGCTAGCATAAACATGGTACAGAAACGTCCTTGGCCTTATATTTTGATGTCAGTGAAATAAAGCCAAGTACTTTGTTCTGGACAGGGTTTTAGTGTTTCCATTAACAATCTATGCACAAAATAGATGATTTTAAGCACCTGTGGATTATTTGACAAATTCATTTCCCACTTGGAAAAGTGAGTAATTTTAAAGAAAATAATAGCCATACTCTACAAGGACCTTTTGATTAGTAAGTGGAATTGGAGGGATGCTCACGAGAGTTAGACCCACTTGAAGTGCACAATTCAGGCTGAGGGAAGCCAAAGAGAACCACGAGGAAGGTAATTATAGCTCTAAGCAAAGCTTTCAAGAATCTGAAGCAGACTCAGAACTTCTCACCTTAATTGGTTTCTATACAAATATACATAGAGCCCATCTGTCTGTCTGAATACAGAATCTTCTCTGTTTGGGTTAAAACTTCGTCTTACTCCTTCCTATCTTAACTATATAGTTACACAAGAAAGTTTTGTTCTGCTATATTGGAATGTCACAGCGTGACTAACTCAAACCTAAAATAGAGAACAATGTGAAAGCTTGTGAACGTGACATTCAGCTTGAAGGCCACATGGGAATGATAAAACCACGGAAGTAAAGTGTGGAACCAGATATGCCCACAGACTGCCGCTGTGGGGCTTATCAACTCCGAGTAGCTTAAGGAATTTTCACAGACAGCTTTTTCCTTCCCGTTCATTTCTACTCATCTCATTTAGTTCTACCTATTAAAATTTGATAAAGTATTTGTGAAGAGGCACATCCTCTACATTAATTCTTCTAGGTGGGAGAGTAACAGGATGAATTATTGGCATTCCAGTATGGCTTTGAGTGAGCAAGGTTATTGATCTTGGATTTTGTGCAAAACACTAGAGGAGAAAATATGAAAGAAATCATTGTAAATAATGCACCAATTCTGTTAATCCAAAAATTATGACACATATATGTCTAAGTAGTAAGATAGTTTGAAGATATGGGCTGGAATAAAAGCGTTGCAATTTTGTCTTCCTAAGATAGGCATTGCTGAAAAACTTCCTCTTGAGTTTCAGTTAACTCTCCTTCAAACAGGCTCCTGGCTTCTGCCCTTTGTACTAGTTTGCGCATTATCTAAGTTTAGGATGAACCATGCCACGTCAATTCAGTCCAGTTTCTCACCTCTAGTATTTGACTATCAGTGTCTATATAACTGGGTTCCTCTTCTTCTCCCATGCTTCAAGTGAAGTTAAACCAGCCTGACCTGCCCTTTCTCTTAGGTCTGTTTAGCCAGAATTCCTCCCTGATACACATACATTATAATTTTGTACCCACTCTCTCTACTAACCTGATCTTTGGGTATCAGATTCCACTTTTCATTATCAAATTTATAATTGGGCATACTCTCTTCAACTCACTGCAAAAACCCACTGAAGTTGGTATATAAAACTATTCTAGTTATATGGAGGACAGTCTGCTATATCATGTCATTATTTTGCAAACAAATGAATATTAGCTTAAAAAAACACTAAAAGCTGAATAGAAGAAACAGCTGTTCTGCTTCCTTTATTCCGATGATACATGCTCTACCTTTGTTTTGTTCTATTGTAGTAGGAACACTCCATTTGCTTCCTGCAAGAATTGAACCTCTAGCAATGAGCATTTATTCTGATGGAGAGCCACACAAAGACAACTTACTAGATTGTTTGTTTTCTTGAATTTCTAAAATGTGTCCTTCATTAAAATAGCCTTGGGGTGCAAGAATCACTAAGCAACATTAGTAAACTACAAGCAAAGTCGCAAGCTGTAATGAATAAAATAGATGACCTTTCTAATGCATATTTTAATTGTATCCTAATCTATCCATCACTTAGAATGCCTTTGGTTTTAATGTACAAATTGATGTTAGCCAGACACAGAACCCACTTCAGACAGTGTGTAAATGTCTCATTTGAGGAAATTATTGGAGCATGGCTACAAATGAAGAGAAATAAAATGACTAATGCTGCAAGTAAAACTGTCCTTACAGATCATCGCCAAGGGTAAGAGGTCCTTGAGGAATAAGCTAACATGCCCAGAGTTATAACTATATACCTTATGCTAGGACAGAATTTAAATTGTCATTCTTGCCTAGCCTCTCCCAGTTCCGTATAGCTGAGCTCTGGGATAGCTATGACAGCAAGATGTGCCTCATTAATACTTTATTTGTTCATTGTTACAATTACTTACTGAATATCTAACATGTCTAGTGTTTTCTAGAATATGAAGATAACTTAGACATGCTTCCCATGCTCTACAAGTACTTTGGTGATAGGGTTTGTATTCAATCTTACATATTCCTTTCTCACATTTCCAGGATATCTTCCACTTAGAATCTGTATATGCTAAAGCCACTGTTCTTCAGCCTACTTGCACCAATAATTACCTTAAATTATGAACTTCTATGTTACCCTGCTTTAAGTATATTGTGCACAGGATAGTGTCTGTTTTTAACAGACAAGAAAGACAAACAGCAACTCCATATGCCCTAACGATACAACTGGGAGGCAGAAGACAGCGTGTAAAATACTCTCTTGCAAAGTGTGTGTTACTGAGCATGCCAGGAAGGCTTGCAGCATTGATAACAACTTTAAGTAAAAGTGATATAACAATAATAAATCATAAAACATATCCTAAGCATTTTATAGACTACATGATTAGAAACAAATGAATATATAACAACGCAAAAAAAAGATAGTAACAAAAAAAGACAAGATAATTATGAGGTAATATTTTTACAAATTAAAGTCCTACTTTATTTCTTTTCCTTATTCTGTGTAAAGCCTATTTCTCTACAAAGTAAATCCCAACTTTGAGAACTGTCTTCCTCGTTCCCAACTCCATTGATACGTTGACCTAACAATATATTACTCAGTTAAGGAATCAAATCCTTTGTTTTATTTTTCACAATTTTATTCTTCTCTCTGCCCACTCTCCACAAGATATCCTTAGGAATTTGAGCTCCAATAAACAGTTCTCCCAAAACTACAACATGGAATAGTTGATGGAGTGGTCCAGTTTAGTGGTTTCACAGTGCCTTTGCTTACATGTATAAGCGTCTATGTCATATTATAACTTCATTAAACTAAGTGTACAACACACAAAGCCTCCTGGTCTGCAAATTAACCTCATTGGATGGTGAGAACAGATGGAGATAGACATATGTATGACACTCAAGAGGGGAAATAAAGACGCACATATCAATAGGAGAATACTGCTTTATTGCAATTTGCTAACTTTCAATGAAGTTAGTCTCTGAAATTTCAATATTATAGCTTGGATTTTGAGAGACCCCTTTACAAAGTTTCATGTGAAAGCTTGGTCAACAATCTGTGGAGCTTTTTGAAATTGGTGGAAATATTAGGAATTGGGGCTCTATAGGAAGAGAATTACATTAATGAACTGTGTCCTTGAAGGGTATTATAGAACAGCTGTCTTTTCCTTTCTCTTTGTTTCCTTGCTTCCATGAGATGAGTGGTTTCCTTTGATACATACTTACTAACAGATGTTTGGTCTTGCCACAAGTCCAAAGGCAACATTGCGTATCTACCAGAGATTAAAACCTTTAAAATCCTGGGCTTATTGTAGCTTTTTCTTCCCTAAAAGTGATTATTTTCTTGGGTATTTGTCCCCAGCAATGGAAAGCTGACTAATACATTTAAAAAAAGTAATAAAAATATTTAACAAAAGATAAGAAGGTGAACTATGAGATTTTGACACTAGAGTTTATGCCCAACTCTCTTGAATGCATGGAAACATGTCTATAAAGGTCTACTGAGAAGTATCAGAAATATTCAGTTAAATGTGGGAGATTTCATGTAAATGCCCCTGCTTCCTTCAGAAACAACATGAAAATGAAATAAGTGGACTAACAATGTAATTCCAGTTTAAAATGTAAAAGTTATTTGTATTCATCAGACATAATTGTCTTCTTTGAGGCTTATTGCTGAATTCTGGGGGGCTGGTTCAACTCAGCTATTCATGCTCAAACTCCTCTCCAAGATTATTTATTCAATATGGCTTCCCTTGGCTGCTCACAGAATTGATCTGCTTGACCTTGAACTAACTCTGGCAGTTTGTTCTAATCTTCTGGCTACTTCTTATTTTCTGGCTTTAATTGCCTCTGTATGAACTCAGGGACAAACTCATCTCCACTACACTGCACTCACTCAACTGTACTGAATTCAACTTCACTCAGCTGAATTGACTCCTAACTGACTCAACCCTCTGTACTGCTCTAAAATAGCTTCTCTTTCCTATATTGTTCTTGTGAGAGTCGGGTGAATCCTGTCTCTGACTCATTCTATCAAATCTTTCTCTAATTCATCATTTTTTCTGTCCCTCAAGAGACATTGCTCACAAACATGAGGGCTTCCTTCTACAAAATAACTACCTTCATTCATATACTAAGGGTATGTCTGTATTCTAGCTGGACCACATAAACCTAGAAGATCTTTGGATGTGATCCCTTGCCAGAGTAGCCATAGTGTTGGATTAAAATTCCTCTTTAAAAAAAAGGAGAATCTAGAGAATTGATATGAGTAGATAAGACAATTCAGCAATATTTTCCTTGACAGAAAATGGGCATAATAATAATGGACTTTGGTGAAACTTCACTTGTTACAAAAGCATGCAAATCATGTGCTTTGTCCTATAGAACTAAAGCTGCTCTAGGTTTAAATCCTATGGGAACCCAGAATGACACAGAGGATCTGGAACTCCAAAGGATGGGAGAAAAACATGGAAGAGGGAGGAAATCTTTAAAGAGAAGTTCTTTGAACAGAAACAGTAGAATGTTTTGACTGAAAGCTTTCTCTCTATGGTTTTATGCAAATGTAGGTCACCTGCTCTCACTCCTGAATATCATTACTACTACTTCATTTTAAATTATATAAATAGAAGGTGTGGTCTTTTATGGTGTGCCACATTTCTTGCATGATCCTTCCTTCTGTTCTTCAAACTTTTCTTATTCTTTGCTTATTTTATCTCATCCCTCATAGAATCTATGAGGGGTGATATTTTATCTTCTGCTTGATTTATTCTATATATAAGGCTTCCTTTTCTAGTTGGGTTATGGGACTTTGAATTCCATCTTCATTTCAGCTTGAGTCCAATTGAATGTTTCTATCTCTTTGGTAAATTCCATTTTCAAATCCTAGATCATCTTTGTCATTTCTATAAGCCTCGTAATATCATTCAGGCATTTATTCTCCTTAAGTTTTTTCTACTTGATTCCACTGAGTTGTGGCTTTGTGTCTTCTCCAAACTCCTTCAATGTTTTGATTAAGTTGATGATTATTTATTAAGATTCTGTGTCTGAGTTCATCTATGTAATTCTCATTGGCAGAAATTTTCACAGGTCTGATAGTTTTAAAGGTGAAATGCTGGCTTGATTTCTCATATTTGTCTTAGGGTCTACATCTGGATCAACAGGCAACAGAAAGGAGAGAGGAGAGTTTTCTGGCTTGAGCATTTGAAATCTCAAAGCCTACCTCTAATGACACACTTCCTCCAACAAGACCACACCTCTTAATATTCTTGCTTCCTGATGACCAAGCATTAAAACCTGAGCATATGGAGCCATTTTTATTCAAATCATCATAATATTGTTTTGGTTTTTGCGATGACATTTGAGTATATGGACTTCTTTTGTTAGCTCTATACCTGAATAGACAGAGTAGGTTGGGGCAGAAGAGCAGATGTATGGGAGGAATGGACCTAATGGCTGGAAATAGTTTGGGTGGAGTAAAATCAGGGTGATAAAGGAGAATGGGCTGCTGTGCAGATATGAATTCTGGTCCATGCTTGGATTATTGAGGTTATATCTAGATAAATGAAGAGATCAAATGGAGCTTGTGAGGCAAAAACCGTAAGTCTTGGTAGAAGCCTACATTATACTTAAAGCTCAGAATGGGGTGGCCAGATAGATCAGGGCACTGGATGTGAAACCCAGGCTAGATCTTATAGGTAGGGCACTGGATCTGGGGTCCAGGCTAGATCATGGAACTAGACCCTGTAAAAAGATGTGTAGGGTTGAGTTGAGTGCAGAGGTCGAATGTGGTATAGGATAGTCCAGGAATAAATAACAAATCATCATCTCCAGTTTCAAGCTATTAATTCAACCAAAAAATTTTAAAGATACAATAATTAAACAAAAACACCAGAAGTCTTCTGTAAGGCAAAGAATATAGTCAATAAGACAAATCAGCAACCTACAGATTGGGAAAAAAAATCTTCACTAACCCCACATCCAATACAGGAGTAATATCCAAAATAAATAAAGGACTCAATAAGTTAATCACCAAAAAAACCAAACAACTCAATCAAAAACTAGGGTATAGAACTAAACCAAGAATTCACAACTGAGGGATCTCGAATGGCTGAGAAGCACCTAAACAAATGTTCAAAGTCCTTAGTGATCAGAGAAATGCAAATCAAAACCACCCTGAGATTCAACCTTACACCAATCAGAATGGCTAAGATGAAAACCTCAGGTGACATCACATGTTGGAGAGAATGTGGAGAAAGAGGAACACTTCTCCATTGCTGGTGGGATTGAAAACTGGTACAACAGCTCTGGTAATCAATCTGTAGGCTCATCAGAAAATTGGACACAGTACTAGCTGAGGACCCAGCAATACCACTCTTGGGAATATACCCAGAAGATGCCTCATCATGCTACAGGGGCACGTTTTCCACTGTGTTCACAACAGCTTTGTTTGTGATAACCAGAAGTTGGAAACAACCTAGATGTCCCCCAACAGGAGAATGGATACAGAAAATGTGGTTCATTTACACAATAAAATACTACTCCACTATTAAGAATGAAAGTATTCATTACAGGCAAATGGATAGGACTAGAAAATATCATCCTGAGTGAGATAACTCAGACCCAAAAGGACATGCATGATGTGTACTCACTAATAAGTGGATATTAGCCTAAAAAAGTACGGAATACCCAAGATATAGTCCACAGAACTAAAAAAGGGCAACAAGCTGAAGGACACAAGTGAGGATGCTTCTGTGCCACTTGGGAGGGAGAAGAGAGCAACCACAAGGAGGGAGGGAGGGATCTGGGAGGAAAAGGGGATGGGGGCGGAGAGGAGAACATGATTGGGTATTGGGTGAAGGGAAAGGACTGAAATCCCTGAGGGCCAACAGAAAGAATGGAAACAGGAATGGAAAACCTCTGAAGGTAGGAGGTTGGGCAGACCCTCTAGAATGCACCAGAGATCTGGGAGGTGAGAGATTCTCAGGACTCAAAGGGAGGGACCTTAGATGAAATGCCTGTTAGTAGGGAGAGGGAATTTATAGAGCCCACCTCCAGCAGGAAGACAGGTAATCAAATGAGGGAGAGGGGGGCTATCCCATAGTCATATCTCTGACCCATAATTGTTCCTGTCTGAGTGAATTACAGGGATGGAAATGTAGAGAAGGCTGAAGAAAAAAAGGTCCAGTGGCAGGCCCAAAGGTGGATCAATGGGAGGTTCCAAGGCCTGACGCTATTACTGAGGCTATGGAACACTCACAAAAAGAGACCTAGTATAACCGCACTCCAGAAGACCCAACAAGCAGCTGAAAGAGTCAGAGGCAGATAGTTGCACCCAATCAATGGACAAAAGCAGCTGACCCCTGTGGTTGAATTAGGGAAAGACTGAAAGAAGCTGAGGAGGAGAGTAACACTGGAGGAAGACCAGCAGTCTCAATTAATCTGGACCCCTGAGATCCCTCAAATACTGGACCACCAAACAGATAGCATACACCAGCTGATATGAGGCCACCAACACACATACAGAAGAGATCTGCCTGGTCTATGTTCATTCGGAGATGAAACACCTAACCCTCAAGAGACTGGGGGCTGCAGGGAGTTTAGAGGTCAGGTGACATGGAGGTTGGGGACATCCATTTGGAGACAGGGGGTGGGGAGGAGGATGTTGAGCAGTAAGAGGGTGGACTGGAGGGAAGAATGAAATATGGAGTGTAAAATTAATTAATTAATTAATAAATCTGACTTTGTCGTTTTATCATACATTCATATTTTTAAAAATGTAAACTCCATAAATTCTTTGGCTTATTAATGCATTTATTTGAAATGATTTGTAAAATTTTGCCACTAGTTCAAAAAGTAATTGAAATAAGTCAATGGTGAAGATATTGTGTAACTGGCCAGTATAGGAGAGGAAGTAAAAATGAAGGACCATCTCTTACAAACGAGATTGCAAACTTATTCATTTGCCCAAATTAAAAATCATACTGTACCCTTCCATTTTATACTCCACTATTTAGATAGATTTATCCACTCCAGTTGTAACCAGTCTAACTCCCAATCTTTATCTTTTGAGTCTGCCTTCCTTCCTCAGATTCCACAATGTTCCTTCAGTTTTTGCTCCCTAGATAACTAAATACATACTTTGTGGGGCACTTCAAATGCTACTTTACAAATGATATTTTTTCTCATCACTCTATCTCAAACTTTCTTCTACTGTGTAGTGTTATAAGCCTGTACTTCTTAAACTTGGTAGGTCATCATAGGCATTTTGCTTTTACACAACAGACTCTTTGGATCAGTTATCATTTTTAGTGAAATCTGTATTATAACCAGACAACATCTTCTCAACCCTTCCGTTGCCATCGTTTTTAAAATCTAGCTATCTGCATACTATTTAGCATATGGAGACTACTTGAACTTAATAACAACATACACATTTTATCATAACGAAGTTGTAAGTTCTGGGAGATAAAGTATCAATTATGCATATATACATATATATATATATATATATACATATATATATATATATACATATATATGCACATGTACATGTTCATGTATGTGCATGACAAGAACTTTAATTTCTGAGCTAGCTTCCCAACTATGAATGGTTCATTTCTTAATTTGGTAACTTCTGTATGATAGATATATCATTAAAGAAGCAATTCAGTGGTAATTGCTTTAATTAAAAATCTTTTTCTCACTGAAGAATACAACTGTTTGTGGCAGTGGGAGAATACAATGACCTTCATCATTGATAGAATTCCTTTTACCATTTGAATGATATTTTGGGTATCCACTTGGACTTGAGCTTTGTACAAAGCTCAAATGAATGGATCGATTTGCATTTTTCTACATGTTAACCACCAGTTGAGCCAGCACCATTTGTTGAAAATGCTGTCTTTTTTCCACTGCATGGTTTTTAGCTCCTTTGTTAAAGATCAAGTGACCATAGGTGTGTGGGTTCATTTCTGGGTCTTTAATTCTGTTCCATTGATCTACCTGCCTGTCACTGTACCAATACCATGCAGTTTTCATCACAATTGCTCTGTAGTACAGCTTAAGGTCCAGGATTGTGATGAAAACTGCATGGTATTGGTACAGTGACAGGCAGGTAGA